>JANZYN010000130.1:52157-81489 GCA_025583755.1 Cordyceps tenuipes
CCCCCCCCCCCCCCCCCCCCCCCCCCCCCCCCCCCCCCCCCCCCCCCCCCCCCCCCCCCCCCCCCCCCCCCCCCCCCCCCCCCCCCCCCCCCCCCCCCCCCCCCCCCCCCCCCCCCCCCCCCAACAAGTAGAACATTATCACTCGTCGTCTTTGTTAGAGGACCCTGGAGTTGATGAGTCGAGTTGGTAGTCGGGCCGACGGGAAGTAGCATCAGAATCCAACTAAGTAATCACTAAAAATAACGAATAAGCGACTCAGGCCACAAGCTGAAAAAGGCTTTTCTACAAGTGTTCTGGTTTACGCAATACGTAATTCACACAGCCTCTCTCTAGTTATAAGTTAACGGGCTTTGGTGGCCAACTAGTGACAAAACGTAACTCAAGTTTAAAGCTCTTGCATTTCGTCTTCTCCGTAATTTGCAAAGTTCCTGCCTGGTTCGTCTCGGCCTTTCTAATAAGCCAACTGTAGTTTATTGGCGGTTTGTTACTCAGGAGAAGGGGTCACTCGCTTCGAGATGTGCGACCTGGGCGCAGCGGACGATGACAACAAAATGGTTCAAGATGAGGCGTTGCGCGTTTCGGGGCGGAAAAGACCAAAGGAAAAGGAGTCGCGATTGCCATAAATATAGTCGCCTAATGTTTAAAACGGCTAGTTTTGCCTTGCAGGACGGAGAATTAACGGGAACCCACCACCACGAAGTCGGTTAGATTAATAATCGGTAGGTATTAGTGAATAGAGTTATTGAAACGGGCCAGAGGCAGGCCAGAAACGGGATCTGATACCGCAGAGGGTGGGGGGAGGGGCTGATTGATAGAAGAGCCAGATATTGGACAGCCTCTGAGATGAAGAAAGGAAGAAAGAAGGACGACAGAGGCTGTGTAGCAAGGGGGATGGGCAGAACTAGGAGGAGAAGGGCGGTGGTGGGGGGTCTGGAAAGATGAAATGTGATACAGGCGGCGCGTGGGAGGACCAGGTTCCAGGATCAACAAGAGCAACAGAAAAGGGAAGAAGAGGCGCTGGTCGGATGTCAGGGAGCGCGGGTGTCTCCGTAACATCAGCCATGGCACCAAGATTGGACGAGATGGAGGTGGGGGGGTTGGACGACCAATATGTTGGCTTGACACAACGGCGCCGTGTCTAAGACGCCTCGTCGTATTTCGTAACCGATGGCTCCGGGCTCCTTTCATCTCGCTCATGCCGGACGAGCGAGATGAAAGGAGCCAAAGAAGAAGAAAATACGCTCGACCAACAAGTCTACCAGTGTGTCATGACGTCGGCGGCTTGTTCGGTGTCGGGGGCCAGGGCGGCCGCCGGAAACAACGCGGCAGGAAGCATGGGAACGCAAGAAAAGAAAAAAGAACAGACGAGACGATGTCGGCTTTGTCGAGCACTTGGCGATTCATGGTGTGGTGTGGATGATTCGGAGCAGGCCATGGCCAAGCTCAACGACGGGAGGCGGCGCAGGGTGACTAGACTGAGGGCTGAGTCCGGTCTTGATGGGCATGAGCACCTTGAGGATACGTCGCGACCTATGCAAACGTGCAATTGATGCATGGAGGTAAGTCGAGGGTGCGTGGCCAATGTTCCGAGAGGCCGAGTCAGAGTCCGGGTTGGGGATGGATGGCGAATGAAGCTGCATGACGGGAAATCACAACCTTGACTGGATAAGTGGTCGGGCTCTGCGGTATAGTGAGGGGATTTTTTACAGAAGAAAGAGGGACAGCATGAGATGAACAAGCAACAGAGGTAAAAAGGGGGCAAGGATAGGTAGGGTAGAGGCCTGTAGTAGAGTAGGGAGACTCAAGTACACGCACAGGACAAGGGTAGAAAAAGACAGAGAAGTAAGGATAGAGACGATAGGGAAAATTAGGAAAATGAGAAGAACAGGAAAAATAAGACGAAGAAATAAAATATGTAAAACAACAAGAATACGCAAAATAAGGAAAACAAGCATAATACGGAAAAGAATGAAGAGAAAAACGATAGGAAAGATTGCAACGATAAGAAAGATTACACTGATACGAAAGATTACGGCGATAAGAAAGATTACAGCGATAATGACGATAAGAAGTACGGGTGTCGGTCGGCCTGTTGGTTGTCGCCATCACCTTCTTCAGGGTAGCAAACGCAAACGCACGCTTCCACCTTCATCCACCATCAAACGCTCAATCTGAATTATTGCAGATCAGCCCATCAATTTCTCACTTCACTCTCTGATTAAATGCTGCACAATGGCTATTTATTCCTCTCTCTCCCCTCATCTCTCCTCCTTTCCTTGCACCCTCTCTTCCATCCATCCACTCTTCCCTTTCCCCTCTCTCCCCTCCCAACTCGCTCTTCACTATCCCTCTTTTCTCTTAATCCCTCCTTCCAATCTTTTCTTTTCCCCTCCTTCTTCATCCTCCGTCCTTCCTCTTCCCCAGGATGAAGACGTATCCCCCCCCCGTTGACGCTCCAGCCCTTCGGGTCCTTATCAACGATATATTTTTGCTGCCTGACCTTCCCGAAGAAAACTTCGAGACTCACTTCGTCAAAACCTTGCCCGGATTGCTCATCTATGCCCTTCAAACGTGCGAGACTCTGCTCCCTAATGAGTGTCATAGCCAGCTGCGCCAGTGCCGCAACAGCCTGCGCAACTTTCTGGGTGCCAGAGCCAACACGGACCGAGTCAACGAACAAGAACTTTTCAAGCTCTTGACGGGAAATTCTGCAGGTATTTATCCCATAGGTGCCCCTCTTCTCCGGCGGCAAGATGACCCGATTGCTAACTCCTCCCCTCAGCACCGATCCCGCTATACCTGCCGCATCACAACGCTGGCGTCATCATTCGCTGGGGCCAGCGCGAGCGTCGTGTTGAAATATTTCAGCTTTCCCCGAGAGTTGATGCCGTCGCCTCCACTGTTGGCAGACTGCGACGGCGCTTTCCCGAGCTGAGCGTGGTCATTGAGGAAGACACGGCTGCGGACAAGGACTTTGCTGAGGCTATTGCCGAGACACTTGCGGAGATGGACAGCAAAGAGGTCTCGGGATTGAAGCCCGGCAGAACTTTACGTGGAAAATGGATCGAGGACAAGTGCGACGTTGACTCGTGCAACCACCTCGTCGACATCCTGTTCCCTTGTCTCCTCACGGAAAAGTCCACCTCCAAGGATGTGCCCATCCACGCAAGTATTGTCAAGCACACGCGAGATTTTGCGCGATTTGTCGACGCGAAAAAGCCAGTGTCTCGGAGGTCACCGGCTTGGCTGCTCTTCAAAGTCCTGCTTCAACAGGAGCTGCGACACAAGAGCCTGCCCGACGACTATTCCACGTACAAGAAGTTTATGCTTGTGTTCTTGTCCTTGCTTCTTGACTATGCCCGAAATCACAAATTTGATGCTTGCACTCTTCACTGCATGGCTCGAAAGATCGGCTACCGGGCTTTGAAGCTGCAGGACCAGGCATCGGGCGAGTGGATGACCCTGGTCGAGCGTGCCGTCATGCAGGCCAACTGTGCGCTCAACATGAACTGGAAACAGATTATCGAGACTGATCAACAAAAAAGGGCTAAAGTTCCTTCACCCTTCATCTCCGCTTCCACAAATTGCCACATCAAGCGCCCTAAGCTGGACGAATATCTGGCCAGGATCCGCAAGAAGACTTCATCAACGACCACTTTTGTCGCCGAGCCAAAATCGGACATAATTGATTGGCCCCCTGGAAAGCTGCCTAACATGGCCTTTCTTAGAAAAGAATCCCCCGAAAGCCTTGTTTTCAACTTGATTAAAGTCGAACAATGGGTCGAGGACTGGCTCCCATCATTTATGCGGAGCAATAAGACTGGCCTGTCGACATGTTCCGACATTCGCAAGTTTGCCACTGCTTACTTTAAGCAGGCGAGTTCGGCTTACAAAGACCTTCCGGATCACATGTCTGTCATGTATCTAACATTGCTGGAGCTGTGGGTTGCTTGTGACGAGTGCGTCGTCGCCCGCCACCCCTTGCTTAAAGAATACGCGCCTCTCGGCGTTGAGAATGTCGACCTGGAGTCATTTATGCTACAAACAGGGTCAGAGATGGCTCGGCTCTCCAAGATAGAAGACTATCTTCAAGATCGATCAACCGATACGTTGAGCATGCTTACCAAATTGGGAACATCCGACTGCTTCGGGGCTCGGTTTGCGCGGAGCTGTGAGCGGCACCAGAAACTCATGGCTGCGATTACAGATGAGATGGATAAGAAGAAGGAAAAAAAGTCCGAAGAGCTAGAAATCCTGAAGGAGAGGCAGAGAAGGCACCTGGAAAAGCATGAAGAAACTGAATGCGATGTGCAGAAGTGCCGAGTAGGCATCGCCAAGATTCCTTGCGAGCGGTGCAACCACTTTACCATGGCCTGCAGCATCAGCGTTGACCGTCTTGAAAGGATGCTCCCAGAGGACAGCGATCTTGCTCACATGATTATTTTTGAACTCGAAGTTCCCCCCGATATTTGTGCCTGGAGAGAATTGTGCTTTTTCATCTTGTTTGAAGTCGCCGGGCACGAAATCCAGAACGAAAAATTATACTCAAGAAATGAAGACTCTGAAGACTCGGGCTCAGAGTCGGGGGACTCAAGCCCGAAGGACTCGGATTCAGGCGGGGAAACGGGGTACGATCAGGACCAAAGCAACCAGAAGCCAGAGCAAAAGCGAGTGCCGTTCATCAGCTACTTGCAGAATTACCCGGCCTTTTTCGGATTCTTTAAATCAGATCTCAAGGGCAGAATTGTTCTCGCCTCGCTACCAGAGAAGACCAAGGACAAAGCGCCTATACCTGTCCGGCAAGACACGCAACTGTCTCATGTTTGCACGTCACATCCGATGGATTGGCGGTTGTTTGACTCGAAGCAAGGCAATTTTATCAAGACCATTTCCAAGAATGATTTGATTAGCCAGATGTGCTCGCTCAATATTTACCATGAGAATGAGTTGCTCCGCAGAGCTCTCACGGACAACGATCCAGACACACCCAAGAATCAGAATGAGCTCGTATCTCTGCGTCTGGAAGCAGAGAATGTCGCAGATCTTAAACACAATGAAGAGCTTGGATCTCTCTTTTTCGGAGATAACGTCATGTGGATCAAGATTCTGCGTGAACTGCGCGGGACCTCCATCGACTGGGCGGCTCCGGAGACGTTTCTTTTCATTTCCCAGATGGTGTTCCAGGTTGGCCCAAGGTCAGGAAAAGGCTGGGAAAGAAAAAGACACTGTCAGTTAAACCAGGAGACGTTTGCAATGGAGCTTGTCAAGGAGATCAAACGGCTGCTACAAGTTTACAAAGGCAGCCACTCTGGACGCAAACCGTTGGCCATGCTCTGTGTTATTGCAATCAAAATCACTAATGTAGCTCCCGCGCCTTGCCGAAAGGCCGCAATGGATGTGCTGGCCGATATACGCGGAAGCTGCTTCCAGTGGCTGAGAATGGATCGACAGTCCGGGCTTAACCAAACACCGGAGATGCTCCAAACGCACTTGGACATAGCCTTGATCTGTGCATACACGTATGCCGTGGACTACGTCTTCTTAAAGCAATTTTTATTACGCGACAACGAAGTTGGCAACATAGAGCAGTACATTTTGGCCATTACCACGATCCACGAGAACCAGAGCCAAATGACAAGCTGCTTTCAAAAAACTCTGCACTCTGCGTCAGTGCGGCTTGCTGTCAGCGCGACAGGAATTCTAATGGGACAGATCAATAGAAGAGAAAATCTTGGCGCAATCCAAAATGGCCTCGTGTTTGCTTGCGAGCAACAACTTCGGGTGGATGAGGACCACGTCAGCCATGTCGCTGGCCCGTGGATAAAGACATTTGCGCGGCGGCCATATGACGAATCAGCCACCAAGACTATTCACCTCAATCTCTTGACTGGCGAGATGCTTACAGATGGAAAGTCCCTGAGGCATTTACCCGCCAAATATACGAATCATGAAGACTTTGGCGCTCTGTTCGGCAGCTTGAGGCCTACTGTCATGCCAATTCCAGCAGATGACGGCATCTACAGCTATCAGTTTCGGCATGCCTTTAATGGATTCGATATTAAAGTTGGCATGAGGGAGACTAGACCGAAGGAGAATCCCGGGAAGATTACGCGTGAGCTGCATGTGCAGGCAGTCAAGGGTGGCGAGATCTCTGTGCTGACTCCGCGACGAATCCTCTCCTCACCTAGCTTTCCCTTTCCACGCGAATATCTCAGTGCATATTTTCACTGGCATAAGGTTACAAAGGAAGACATTCGCATCGAGTTCTATCCTCGTCGGAGCCCTTGGGATGAATGTTCTATTGCTTGGGTGCTCCAATCACATCCCAACGGTTGGTTGCTCAAGCAGCATGGTCAGGATCGCGTCGCGATGCCAACGTCACTTGCCTACTATAAGGAGCTGTCACGAATTTTTGAGAATTTCATGACAGTAGATGACTTTCATGTTATTGTGAATAAAAATGCTAATATTCTAGAGGCACGTTTGGGGACTCTTGGGCTGAATTTCTTCGTCAAGGATGGGGAGAGGATGGTTCGCTCGTTGGAGTGGGAGAACATGATCATCGACCACGACTATTCGCTCAAGACATTGATTGGGCTGCAACCAAAGCTTATTCTTTGCTGTCAAAATGACCGTACACATCGGATTCTGCTGGTTGCAGATGGCGAGGAGACAGCCATCGAGGCAGCAGGCCATACCGAGGTTCATGTTGCAATCAATGAAGAAACAAGCATTCAGACGTACAGCATCAATGAAGCTTTGGGTCAACTGCGAGGAAACCAGACCTGGAGAAGTAAGGCATTTCTTGCCTACTTGTCCGCGCTCACAACACATTGCCTACCAGATCCCTTTACCTCAAATACTGGCCAGGAAACGGCTTTCGATATCCTGAACTCTGGTGCCATCCTGTCCTTCGATAGCCTTGACGTAAAAGACTGCGCTCTTTTGGAGAAAATATCACAGCTTGCTCCGAAGCAATGTGTTCGCAACAGGCCAGGCTGCAAGCCCGTGATGCTGACATGGAACGACAAACTGAGGCCGCCTTTGCATCATGAGGGCTACTACACTGCAGTTGAAAAGATTCTGGACCATGCACAAACGCTGGGATTGTTCACCAACGGTTCTAAAACCGATCGAAAGAGGATATTCGAAAGCGAAGCCAAGCTTATGGAGGCTGATGCCATACGCCTTGCTTGTTTTCGTGTGTCGGGCTGCAGCGACCACGACGGCTCTCGTGATGCCGAGTACTACTTTCGCATGCCAGAGCCGGAGCGAAAGAAAGGAAAGGGAAAGGGAAAGGCAAAGATGGAACAGGGTGTGGAACCATGGGATTATTCAAAAGGTGAAGCCTTTCGAAAAGCATACTTGGCGGCCTTTGGCACGAAGCACCAACAGCGCTTCAAGGTTGCCCTACCCTCAGCTAGTGATGTCTTGCCATGCATCACAAACAAAGGTGCAGCCAAGGTCCCAACGGAGCACTACGAGCTGCGGAATCTTAGATATTCTGCCGACTGGGTCGACCCTCAGGGAACATGCTGCTTGGTCCAGGACTTTTTCTCTATTGTCCAAGTGCTCGCAGGCAGCATCGTGTCCGCGCGAAACAAGTATCGACTACGACTATGGCTCACCACTGTCGCATTTGGCATGAATGATAAAGCGGCCAGTCTTTTGATCCCCATCCTCAGCGCCCTCATCAATCAGCGGCGGCCTGATTTGAAGACACCGACCAAGTCCAGCATGGATATGGGCCTTGGTCATGTGTGTGATGCGGATCAGGTGATGGCCATATTGCATTCTGCAAAGAGACCATTTACCTCACAGCAAGACCTTTGTGTAAGTGAATCAACGGGAGTCTCTGAAGAAAAAAAGTTTAGCCAAGACCAAGACACCGCAATCGCAAACCTTGCCAAGTTGGTTGTTGCTGCAAAGGGACTTGTCCACATAGACATGACACCTTTCGCCCCCTTTCTGCATATCGATCGAGCCAGAGTGGCTCTTGACTGCCGATTTCGTGACTGGGACATCAACAAATCATGGGATCTCTATTTTGAGCTTCTCTGCTCGCTCACTTGGGGCCTAACTTTCTCTAACCCTGCTGAGCCTCCGGCGGTCGTGCTCGCCCTTGTGGACAAGGACAAGGCTGTGCACAGATCCGGGCACATCACCATCGAAAGGATGATGGGTCATTCTCCTCCCAGCTTTGACGGTACGGATAGATGGAGGAAGAAATTTATAGACGTTCTAAGAAGCTACACGCGGCTAGAAAAGCATGAGTTGCGCCCTGCTCTCACTTCTTTGTCGTCGGTTCTCGCTCAGGTGGCTACTAAACAGCACGAAAAAGACTACATGAAACGGCTGGACAAAAGCATACAAGCTTTATCCACATATAGGTGCTTTCAAAAGAACAAGGACGCCGACGTCGAACTGCACAACACATTAAGAGAGTACAGGGCCAAAATTGAGGAGATGCTTCAAACCCGCTTGCTTGAAGCTATTTCGGTGGTCTAGAGAGTCACCGGGATGAATCAGACTTTTAAAAGCATTATCCGTCACTCCGACACTTTCCCACACATCTCACTTCGCTGGTTCCTGTGGCAGCTGTCCTTTAGAGGACGCTCGACGCCCAAGCTGGAGCCGGGATGGTCGACTCTGATTCGACAGATGGCAGCGTTGTGTCGTGACCGTCAGCAGCTGGACCGTCTCATCAAAGCAAGCAGCAATGAAGCGGATCTTCTCAACGAGCTACAGACCATTGATAGATACACCTACGACGACTCGCTGTTCCCAGACGCGGTACTCCTCGAGATCGAGCAGGACATTTGCCTGCGCGCGAATCAGCTGGAGACGGCGGTGAGGATGCGAGATCCGCCGGGCAAAGAGAATGCCGTCATGCAGCTCAACATGGGCGAGGGCAAGTCTTCGGTTGTCATCCCCATACTAAGCGCGTCTCTGGCCCAGGGCAAGACTCTGGTGCGTGTCTTTGTCGGCCGACACCAGTCAGCACAGATGATGGACACGATGACGGCAGCTATCGGCGGTCTCATGAACCGTACCGTGTTCCGAATGCCGTACAACAGAGAGTCCAAGCTCACGGACAAGGAAATCAACAAGGTCAAAGAGAGCTTGGTGCAGTGTGTCAATGCCGGTGGCGTGCTGTTGCTGCAGCCCGAGCATCACCAGTCTCTGCTCCTGTCCACGTGTCTCAATGAAGACCCTACTCGGACCAAGACCTACGTGAGCCTTCTCAAATACCTCCGCTCGACGTGTCGTGATATCATCGATGAATGCGATGAGCTATTGTCGCCCAAGCATGATCTCTTGTACACGATTGGCGCGCCAACAGCGGTAGATTTTGCGCCAGACCGGTGGCTCCTTATCCAAGGCCTCCTCGAGATTTTGCCTCGAGGAGACGCAATTTCGGAATGCGACGTTGATTGTCAACAAGACCTGAAGCGACCTGGAGGATACCCAAATCTCCACTTCCTATCACCTACAAGTCTCCCAGACGTGCTCACCCAAGTCGCCCGGATCTTCACCATAGACGGCGTTACGGGATTTCGGACCCGTCAGTACCCTAATCTAACGAAGAATGCGATTAGGCTATTCATCACAAAGCCGAATCCAACGACAAAGACTAAGAAGACAATCGATAGGCTAGGCCAAGCGGCGAGATCTGGCCTGACTCTGGTCCGGGGATGCGTCGCTCACAACATCATGCGCTGTGCACTGCAGAAGCGATGGCGTGTCGACTATGGCTGCGATTTTGCACGAACACCGAGAACAAGGCTCGCAGTACCATTTGCCGCCAAGGACGTGCCGAAGCCACGCGCCGAGTTCAGCAACATCGACCTTGTTATCATCTTGACACATCTGTCCTTCTACTATGGTGGTCTACGAGAGCAGGATGTTCGTGAACTCATCGAGTACATGTGCACAGCTGACGATGGCCGCGACATATACTGCCAATGGGCGAAAGATCCCAAGCTGCTTCCCCGCCTCCCCGAGTTCCGGGTGATCAACTTGCAAGACGAGGAGCAGTTCCAGCAATGCATCTTGCCTAACATCCGATTCTCGGTCAAGGCCATCAACTACTTTCTGAGTCGTCTTGTATTTCCCCAGGAACTCACCGCATTTAGCCAGCACATGGCTGCCTCGGGATGGGACTTGGCTCAGCAGACGTCGCATCCTAAGACGGGCTTCAGCGGCACTGCCGACCAGTGTGCCTTGCTGCCTCTTCACATGGAGCAGCAAAACCTCGCGTCGCAGATGCACACTGACGCGCTCGTGCTCAACCATGTCCTGCACAACGGAAATACCGTCTTTTCCATGCATTCAGAGCTAGAGAAGCGGACGATGGACGGTGAGGAAATGGTCGACCATGCGATCCAAGATGGCCGGATTCGTGTCATTATCGACGTTGGTGCTCAAATCCTCAGGCTAACCAATGAAGAGTTGTCCAAGAGGTGGCTGAAGCAGACTGAAGATGGTGGCATCAAAGCCGTGGTTTTCTTTGATGAATCCGAGGTTCTATCAGTTTGGGATGGCAAGGTAGTCGCACCTCTCAGCGCGTCTACCTATTCCAACAAGCTAGACTCGTGCGCAGTGTTTCTCGATGAGGCTCACACGCGGGGAACCGATCTGCGGCTCCCTCTCAAGTATAAGGCGGCAGTCACTGTCGGCCCGGGCCTCACAAAAGATCGGTTAGCTCAAGGTAAGACTACACTCACCCTAGATAGGCGATGTTTCAGTTGGTTGGATGCTAACTTGCTTGACAGCGTGCATGCGCATGCGTAGCTTGGGCAAGGGTCAGACTCTGGTCTTTTACCTGAACTTCGAGGCGGAAAACAATATTCGTTGTCTGCTAAAGCTTTTGGATGATCAGCCTATTTCCGTCGAGCACATTGTCCAGTGGTCCGTCATCCAAACGCAAACGAGCATCGCGCGACAGATGCCACTCTGGGCCAAACAAGGTCGTCGCTTCAAGAAGCAGGAGGAGAAGTGGAAAAGCTTATTTAACACGAACAGAAAATGCGCAGATGATTATGAAGATGTTCAGCATAAATTTGTCGAAAAACAGACGAATAATGTCGAACAGAGCTATGCTCCTCAGCCACAGCCTGATTCAAGCGGTCACATCCGAGGTCCAAGGCGGAACAAGAAGGAGGATGAAGATGACTCCAAAGCCGACAGTGAGACGGACGTCGCTCTGGACACTCCAGATTCACAATTCTTCAAGGCACTGACCTACCGGTGCAAGGCATTTGGTTACGAGGACACCGCTGCTGATGACTTGGACGAGACGTGCGAGCGTGAGGTAGCCCCAGAGGTCGAAGACGAAAAGGAAGTCTGCAAGCCGCCAAAGCCGATTCCTATCCAATACACCCCGAACAAGGCTCTGGAAAGGTTTATCCGCACCGGAAAAGTCTGGGTCAACAAGAACTGGGACTTGGAAGGGCTCGAATGGGCCTTTGAGTCGTTGCACCGCACCACGCTGGCCCGCATGATCCGAAAGTTGAAATTTCCCCGTTCGCTGGCTGTGTCGCGGGACTTTGCCATGGCCATAGAAACGGGCGATGAGACTGACGATTATCAAAAGCACGTTACCTTCTTCCTACGCCTGAAACCTCACTTGCAGCGGGACGGCTCGCCACAAATTGTCGTGATCAGCCAGCAAGACGCTGAGGAACACTGGCAAGATATCTCGGCCAGCAACAGCCTGGTTGAGCTCGAAAGCTACAACGCAAAGATTGTCCCACAGATGGTCCCTCGGGCAGTGCTGCCGGGCGACAAGGGCAGCGCGACCATGCTCCCTACCGCTATACGGATAGCGCTGGACCTTTTCGCAGGCCAGTTGTATTTCGAGTCGTGCGAGGAGTACTTTCAGGTGTCCAGCTTTCTCGGCCTCTGCTACTTTCAGGCCCCGAGTGGTCTCGAAGTTGACCCGGACGGCTTCATCCCGCCCTCGGAGCGTCACAAGATCCCCCTTGAGCATCGCGGGCCCGATCACCTATGGGACACCTTCGATACCAGCCCCGTATCCTTTTTCAAGCGCTTCCTAGGCGTCGTGCGCTCACACGGCGCGGGCATCGAGCACACCCACGTCGGAAAGATACTCGACGGCCAGCCGCTCGGCCAGCCGGACTTCCCCGGCAGGTGGCGGCTGCCTCAGCCCGCCGTTGTCGATGATGTCGATGGAGGCGCCCACAGCAAAGCCCTTTGTCGACTCGAGACTCGGGTGGAGAGGGACCAGCGCAAGCGCGGACGCGTTGACTCGGGCGCATCCGGGGCCGCGGAGCAACCGGCCACCAAGAGACCTCGATCAGAGGAAGCGTTGAAGCTCTCGGCCCCTGTCTTTGAGATTAAGCAAGAAGAGGAGGCGTTGATGGAGGCAGACGGACAGGGAAAGAAGCGCAAGCGGGAGGAATGAATGAATGAGGAATGAATGAATGAGGAATGAATGAATGAGGAATGAATGAATGAGGAATGAATGAATGAGGAATGAATGAATGACGGGGAATGATTTTGCTTGAAACTGGAGCTGAATATTTGGGATTCTGGGTAATTTCGTTGGCAAGTTTTTGGTCTGGTGGTTTGGTTGTGAAATGCTTCTTCAAAGGGTAATTTTCTTGGGATATGCTTCACCTGGTGATTATTTGGGAAACGCTTCATCTGGTGGATTTGGTTGCTACATTGTTCATATTTGCATCAGTTGCGCTTGAATATTGAACCGGGATATACCCATCTTTTCTAAGAATTCAAATTACAAAAAAACTCCTGTTATATGCCTATGCCTATGCCATCATGAACTCGTCAACGTCACCCGTGCGCCCAGCGTTCGATAAACTCGTCCTTTTTCAAGCTCCCCCAGCCGACGTCACCCGGATCCACGGCGTCGAGCTTGTCACGGGCCTTGCGCACCTCCTGCGCCAGGACGTCGACCGACTGCTCGATGCCCGGGTCGGCCAGGCCGCAGGGCGCGCTGCCAAACGGCGTCTCTGCGAGGACGCTCTCGCGGAGGCGCCGCACGGCGCGCCGGGCGTCGGCGAGTCGCTCGGCGGCAAGCGCCTCCAGCTCGTCCTGGGCGGCGCGCGAGGCCGCGGCGTCCTTGGCGCGGCGCTCGCGGAGCAGCCTCTCCAGGCTGGCGACGCGGGCCGACGGGCCGTCGCCGTAGGACTCGGCGGGGAGGGCGAGGGACTGCATCAGCGCGTGGAGGGCGACGGGCAGGTCGTGCACGCCGGAGGAGCGGCGGCGGTGGTGGGAGAGGTCCCGCGAGAGGCGCTTGCTTCGCGCGGGGGGTGCCGTGTCCTTGGTGGTGGTGGTGGTGGTGGGGGGTGGGGGGATGTCGGAGGCCATCTCGTCGCGGGCGATGGTGACGACGCGGTGGACGGAGCGGGTGTGTGCGGCGTGTAGTTCCGCGTGGGAGCGGAGGGCCGAGGTGCGGGAAAGGAGGTGGTCCAGACAGCGGTCGGCGTAGGCGAGGGATGAGGCCGTTTTGCGCAGGTCGCGACCGGTGCGGGCGGCGACGCCGCTGAGTGCGGGCTCGAGGTGCTGCTGCTCGACCGACATCTGGGCGACGGGCAGCACCTCGGCGTACAGGGACTCGAGCTCGGCCTGGAGAGCGTCGACGTCATCGGGGTCTGCGGTGGTGGTGTAGCCTGGATCATGCTCGACGGCGGCGAGGGTGGTTAGGTAGGTGGTGTCGAGGCGTGTGCGGATCGTCTCGACGGTGATTTTGATCAGCCTGGGGGAGCAAGAGGATGAGTATGAGTTGCTGCAGGTTGCGGGTGACGGGCTGGTGGTACGTACCGTAGACATGTCTCTCGAAGCTTGTCTGTGGACTTGGTGTCCTCGGGATCGGGTTCGCTCAGCTCCCAGCCCAGCTTCTGCAGACTGGCGAGGAGGGCATCGTCTGCGGCGAGTATGGGGTCGAGGGAGGCATGGAGGGACGAGGGACGGTCGATGTTGGTAAGCTCTGCGATGCGAAACTCAAGGCCGTGTGCTATTTCGGTGATCTGGATAGTGCATGTGTCAGCTGGCTGAGTCTTGACTCAGAATGTGAATCCAGCGTCTGATGCAAGTTGGCGCCGAGGCAAACTTGTCTCGCAGAGGTACGAGCAAGAGACAACAAGAAAAGAGGGGAGGGGGTTGGTTGGTGATGGTACCTCGGATTCGATGCGCACACGCTCAGAGTCGAGCTTGAGACGGCGGGAGGCCTCGAGGTCGCGGCGGGTGGCGTAGGCCTGGGCACGATTCGCTAGCAGACGCTGGTAGGCCTCGCGGCGGTGACGCAGGGTTTCAGCTTGCTTGCCGAGGACATCGGTGGAGCGGATGAGGTCTTGGATAGCGGCGACGAGGGCTTCGTGGCGGTGCGAGGCGGCGAGAGGCGTTGGCGATGTCGTGTCGTCGTCGTCGTCGTCCTGGAGCTCGGCCAGAAGGTTGTCCACCTGACCGCTGGCGTCGAGGGAGTTGTATCTATGGGGGCAGGGGGGGGGAGCTGCGGTGTTAGCAAGCTCATCATGGTAAAGAGGGGAAAGGGGGGACGAGGACAGAGGGGGGCGTACAGGGACAGCTCGTCGACGGTCAGCAGGTTGTCGGCGGTCAGGTTGGCGAGGGCCCAGCGAGCAAGGTCCTTGGCGGCGGGATCATCATGGTCGGCCAGGACGGCGCGAATCTGGTGAGGAGCGATGGCGAGCCCGTGGGAGGCGGCGGCGGCGATGAGGAGAGTCTCTGCCTCGGCGTGGCTGGCCATTGTTGGGTCGACCTGTCTGTCTGTCTATCCGTCTGTCTATCCGCCTGTCTATCCGTCTATCTGTCTATCTGTCTGTCTGTCTATCTGTCTGTCTGTCTATCTGTCTGTCTGTTCTGTTGTTGTACAGAGTGGTGATGATCGGTCTTGCTGCAGATGGGTGTGGTTGTCGTGTTGTCCTTGTTTGAGCTGTCCTCCTTATTAGCCGTCATTCCTATCTTGCGTGTCGTCCCTATTTTCGGCAAGTCAAGTCACTCACTGATCCGTCCAGGCGCAGGCGCTGTTCCGTACGTAGGCGGCTCACGACAACTGGTCCATGGAGACAGGGGCACAAGCAGTCTGCAGTTTGCGCGACGCAGAGAGACGTGGGTTGGCGGTGGAATTGCAAGACATGGGGATACAGTGGGATGCAGTGAGATGCGAGGTAGGGGGGAGTCGATCGAGTGGTGTCACCAGGAGACCAAGGGGGGTGGGATGGATGTTTGTTGGATGCGATGCGATGCTGGATGCTGGATACTGCATGTCAGACACTGTAGCTTTTTGGTGGGGCGCCATCACAGCAGTTGGTTGGTGATGGATCACCAACCGACCACTATAGCCGACCAACGAACAGAGCGAGACAAGACACCGCCAACCACACAACACATCCTTGTAGCAGGGGTCAATTGTATCTACCTACATACTACCTATCCTGCTCCAATCCATACCATCTTGTCGGTACAACAAACGCCCACCCCAGGCCCCCCCTCCGCTTCCAGTACGCCGAGGCCTACCGTTCTGTTTGCTTTGTACATACATCCATCCATACATGGCCGCACGCAGATGCATGTCTCCCGGCAGTATGGTGAATGAACAACTCTCATGCATGTGCCAGATGGAGCATGAGTTGACGTGTCCTGAAGATATTTTCTCTCTTTTATTGTCCCTTATTCAATCAATTCCCGCCATGACAGTAACATGGTCTCAACCAACGTACATAGCCAACCCGGCCTCTCGCCTTGCCGCCCGCCCACCAACAGCCAGCTGGCTCACTCGCTTGTCACTCACTTCACACATCATGAACCGCCGTATTCGCATCCGACACCTGATATCAACTTGTATCCGATGACTCAACCCGTCGCCCCGTCTCCCATCTCCCCATCTCTTACCCAGGCTCTAGAATAGATCAGACCGCTCTACACCCCACGCTCCAGACGCTCGCTCCCATCACCAAACAGGCAACAGTAGCGATCCTTTGTCATTTGCTTCTCATCGCCAACTCCCTCTCCCCTTCCTCCCCCCATGCCCATGCTTGCTTTCACCTCTTCCTCGTGGCAGTCAAACACCCAACCTCCGGATCGACCCATACCTGCAAGACAGTCGTCCCGGCTATAAAGTCCGCCCCCAACCTGATGCTTGCCCATCCTCCTCCTTCCCCATCCCACTTGTTTCCCTTGCTTCTGAAACAAAGGGACATGGCAAATAGAATGCCCCTGTCCTGTCTCGTGCCATTTTCTGTCCTTGCTCTCCCCGTTGTGTGCGACTCGACCTCGTCCCATCTTCCATCTCGTCACCGGTCCGGCGTGCGACACGAACCGGTTTGTCTGTCTGTCAGTCACAGTTGACAGCTGCTTTTGCTTCCTTCTGCTGCGCTGTGACGACTTGCTGCTCCGGCTGCCGCCGTGGCTGCTGCTCAACAGCTATTAAAATTCATTATCCCATGATTCATCCTCTTTATGTTTTGTCGTTGAGACTCAAAACAAGTTTCAGCCCTTCAACAATTCGGCGTCCATCTTCACTTGCTTACCAGTTGATACCATCAAACCGTCATGCGCTCCTGCCTGCCATCGCTCCGGCCGCCCCGGCCACACCAGCAACAGCAAAGCCACAACCACCACAACCAATTCAAGGCTTCCATAGACATGGAGTCTCAAAAACGGCGTCTCATTGCTGACCGACGACAAGAAATATGGCGCGGCTTCTGCGGCATTGTCGTCATCGCCCTCATCTATCTCGTCAGTGAGCTGCTTATATCCGGTCTCAGTCGCGCCCTCACTGCGCCCAAGCTCGAATTCCTCTCCTCCATCCTCGGCATGCTCCTCGTCTTTGCATGCATGATGATTCTGTGTGCATCCATTCCAACACTTTCTCAATTGTATGAAAAACATATCAAAAATGCGGTATGTGGGGTGCTACCAGCTCCGTCCAGATAGCCATCCTCTAACTTGTCCAGGTCGACTTCATCAATCGTCACATGGGTGCCGCTTTTGCCATTCCCATGATCATGCTCACTGGAAATTATCCCATGGATGTAAAGACCATGGGCTCCGTCATTGGTGCTTTTCGTACGTCATTCGCCCATTGGGCCGTTTTTCCCTTGATCTGGACCTTGCTTGCTGACTTGACCCCGGCAGTATTGAACTCACTCGTCGCGTGGGTCGCAACCTTCTTCGTAGCCAAATACACGCACATCATCGTCATCAAAGTATTTTCCCTGGCCCGGGAATACGCAAGGCTGAGCAATCGAAGAGACTTGATCTTGAGTTCCAGTCGCAACACAAGCTTTAGCAAAGGTTGGACAACCTTCAGCCGCCGCGGAACAGCCAGTACCACCACCACTCTCGTTGAGCCGTCGGTCCGTCAGCCCTGGATTTGGACCTGGCTTTGTCGATTCTGGCCACTCGTTGCATCCTTCTTCGTCATGGCCACGATTGGTTTGCCCCTGGCCGTGCTTCGCGACGAGCCTCGAATCCTCGACGGCTGCGCTCTCTGGTTCATATGGATGGCCTGCATCACAGCTCAGCGGGCCATGAAGAAGCACAATAACAGCTATTCCACGCCACCTAGGATCCTTCTCATACTCGCCACACTAGCCAATCCAGTTCTGTTTACCATTCTTCTCATGATGGCCTATATCCGTCTCAAAGCCTTTGCCATGGCCATGGCCATCCCACAAGTGCTCGCCAAGCTCAGCAGCGGCACGCAGCTATTCGCGATATTGACTTACGATGTTCAAAAAAGACCAGCTCCTGAGTCCAACTGGTTTGGTGCTGGCGACGCTGCCCTCTCCATGCTTGGCTGCGGCTTCATTGTATGGGGATTCAAACTGTACGAGTGCCGGCGCCAGCTCTTCAGTGCCTCAGGTTTGGTCGCCCTTTTGGTCAGCATCGCTGCTGCCGCCGGTAACGTCTACCTCGGCGCGCAGGCAGGCTCGCTTATGGGCTTGGCACGACCCGAGGCCCTCGCATTGGCCGCGCGCATGACCACGTTGGCCCTCGCGATTCCTGCCATGAAGAATGTAGGTGGCAGTACAAGCCTCACGGTCTCTCTCGTCATCACAAATGGCATCCTAGGCCAACTTGCATACCCTTCATTCCTCAATGGCTTGGAGACACCGGAGGAAAAGAAGAGTAGCCAGCTTGGGGGGCAGCCGTCGACACACTGTTACGGCTCTGCCGATACAGCCGTGCTTGTCGCAACAGGAAAAGACGAACAAGACAGCACCAATACCGTCGCTGCAGGCATTGTGATTGGGATAAATGGCGCGGCCATGGGCGTTGCGTATCTATACGAAAACAAGTCCCGTTCCGCCCCGTACGCCACCCTCGCCATGACGACATACGGGGTTGCGACGGTCATTTTCATTGCTGTACACCCTTTCAAGGATGCTTTGCTGGGTTTGGTTTGAACGAACTACGTACAAGGTTAGCAAGCATATTAAGAGCGTGTTTATATTGTGCCTGAGATGGTTCGATCAAAGCCGCAAAACAGAGCCGGCTTCTGGCAAGCTTGAGACTCGACGCTCCTGTATATATCAGCGTACAAGACGGTATCAAAAGCGAATCAATAGATGACGTTGAGATTGAAACAATCACTTGCACAACCCGTTTACAGCCAACCGCCTAGTCGGGGACGGCAGCATAGCTTTAGTCGAATTTTTGAATTGGAGCTACAGTACGTAATTATTCCAGTCTAAAATCATGTCAGTGCAAACTTTGTTCATGGCGTTTCGACGGTGACGACGCACCTCTCAATCAGATGCAGTCCGCTGGCCGTCTCGACGATGCCGCTCATCTCACCGGGCTTGAGCGCAAACGAGGCCTCCTCGAACTCCTTCTGCATGTCGCCGCGGCCAAAGTAGCCGAGGTCGCCGCGCTTGCGTGCCGACGAGCAGTCCGACTCGGCGGTCGCGAGGTCGCCGAGCGTGGTGGCGCCGGAGCGGATGCGCTGCTCGTGGCCCTTGATGATGTCCATGGCCTCGTCCTTGGAGCGGGTGATGGTGGCCTGCAGTTTGTCAGCCCGACGCGTGTTCAAGTTTACTTTTCCCTTTTTTTTTCTTTTCTTTTTTTTTTTTTTTTTTTTTTTTGCAACACGGGCGGGGGGCAGGGGCAACAAGAAGGGAAACGACGCACCTCTCGCCAGCTGCTCGGCCGGCGGCTCCCGCTGTGCTTGACGAGCAGGTGGGCGGCGCGGATCTTACCCTCCGGAACGGCGGCGGTGGCGGCGGGCGGACGCTGCCCGGCGCTGTGGTGCGTGGCCATGTAGTGCTTGAGCTTGTCCGGGTCGGTGCCGGCGGGCGGCTCCCAGCGGGAGACCTTGTCGGCGGTGTTGAAGTAGTACGGCAGGCCCTTGGAGTTGGAGTGGCGGACCTCCCAGTTGGGGGGCAGACCGGTGTCAGCCTGAGCGGGTGGAGTTGATGTTAGCGGGCGTGTGAATCGAGTCTTTTTACTCTTCTCCTGTCTGGAGCGAAAGCGGGGGAAGCTATCGCCAGATGGAGAGGGAGGAGGGGGGGGTATCAACCATGGTCGTGTGACGGGTCGTTCGACAAAAAGTGAAAGTCGGTTGGTGGTAAGGAAATCTCGGCGGATAAAATTGAACGGTCGGTCGATATCGGATGGGTAGGGATGGGTAATGGAAAGCGGTCGTCTGGATAGTTCGGCGCGAGAGCTTAGCAGGAGGAAGCTTTTCGAAATGACGTCTGCCGTTGTGGGAAAAGCTTTGGCGGTAATCAGTCAGTTATTACCCCACGTTTCTAGTAGCGGGGCGCAAGACTGGGCGAAATTTGCGCTGATTGGTGGGTTGGGCTGCCAGCACCGGAGTCTTGGATTGGCGCGTAGCTAATTTAAGGAGGAATCGCTGTATTTTAAAACATTGGTACTATCTCTGATTCGCGGCTCCGGAATATAGCTATTGAATATCATTATTGGGGATTTTTCCTCATCCCCCCACTCCGTACCGTACAGGGTTGACGTGCATGCTATGTCCACCTATACAGTAACTGTTAGTGGACCTGCAGCGCTGTACTGTAGTCTGTAAGGCTCCAGGCCCCTGACTATCAGGCCTGCATCAGCGTTAGTACCTAAGGTAGGTACCAGGTAGGTAGGTACCTAGGTACTACTAAGGTACCTATGTACAGTCCATTCATTGGCTGTGACCGCTCTGCCTCACTGAGTCACTGAGTGCCGAGACTTGGGCACATACATACACTGCAAGGCAGCAAGACTCAACACACGCAACTATCAGGGTCCAAGAAAATCATTCATGTACAGAAAAACAAATTCTTGCACCAATATCTGCATTTCTTCAACTTCCGCTGCTCGCCTACAATAAGTATTTCTTCCTTTGACAACCACACCAGTCTTTGCTCGCTGACTCATTCATTGTGGCAAGGCTCCACTCACCCAAACTCTCAAAATAGCCCTCCGCCGTGACACCACTTGAATATTTTCCGCCATATAATTCACGACTCGCCCTCTCTCTCCCGACTTTGTTCTTCACCCTTTCATCAACCCTTTGGATATCTCATCGGACGCGACACTCGTCACACCACCTCACGCGATGGCCACCCCCCAGTCAACCACCTCCTACCAGGGCGACGCGTCTGCGAGCGAGGGCAAGACGCTCGAGCAGATCACTTTCCGCTTCTGCTCCGAGTGCTCCAACATGCTGTACCCCAAGGAGGACGAAGAGGCGCACAAGCTGCAGTTTACCTGCCGCACCTGCCAGTACACCGAGGAGGCCCGGTCGACCTGCGTCTTCCGCAACATTCTCAACAACTCGGCCGGCGAGACGGCCGGCGTCACCCAAGACGTCGGCGCCGATCCCACGGTTAGTAGCAGCCAGCCTCACCTCCAGCCTGCGTTGTTTCTTTGTCTCCTATGCGACAACTTCGTCACCTGCGACACGTGTGGCGAGCCGAGCTCGGACGTGACTCTCACGACGACGACGGCGACGAAGACAGCACCGACCGTAGCCGCCGGTAGTGTCGATTGTTTACTTGCATATGCCACCAATGCTTGCTGGACCGAGGAAGACTTGTTTGAAGAATTTGGAGACGATTTCTATGATTTCGAGGACGCGCCGCCCGCCGACAGTACCGAAACATCGAGCGAATCTGCCTCGGACAGATGAAAGGCCTTGACGACCACGACACCTGAAAACGCTGACATGAATACTTTGCTTTAACTGGCCACTACATCATTGAAGAATTTTTTTTGCACCCACTGCACTACCCGGCCCTGGATTCCCTTCTTCAACCGGATGGCTAACTGGAATTTCTTACCCTCACTCTAGCTTCCTCGCTCCAACAAAACGTGCCCCCGCTGCACCCACGAGGAGGCCGTCTTCTTCCAGTCGCAGCAGCGCAGCGCTGAGACCGGCATGGTAAGCCTGATCCCTACTTGTCCTCCCTCACCCAGAGTTTCCCGTGTTAACATTGTACGAAGAAACTGTTCTATGTCTGCTGCTCGTGCGGCCACATCTTTACTTGAACAGCGCGTCTTTTTGTTGCATTGTTTAGACTACTCTGTATGGAATATACCGGACATGCTGGAAGGGGAGCAGTATACACGGGATGCATGGCGTTTCTTTTTTTACTTTTGAGACTTTAGAGCAAGGAGTTTGGTTTATTGAGAATTACAATTTAGAAACTATATCAACCATTCCAAAAACTCGTATTCATAACATGTTCGTAATCCTTATTAACATTAGCGTATCTGCTTCTTCGCCAGATACGCTAATGTTAATAAGGATTACGAATATGTTATGAATACGAGTTTTTAGAATGGTTTATATGGTTTCTAAATTATAATGCTATATAGACGTGCATAGAGACTTTTCGAGTGGTAGACTGTAGAACAAGTCACTTGGATAGGTAGAACGAGCCACTTGTAGATAAGTAGGGTAAATCATGGGTTGTAAATGAGATGGCCTGACGCAGGCTCCCGTCTTGTAAACGCCGCGCAGAATGCCAGTGTAATGTACATTATTCGTCCTGGGATATCATACAGTTCTCCGTCTCTCTATATTTCTCCTCTCTCTCCCTCTCCCTCTTCTCTCTCCCTCTCCTCTCTCCCTCTCTCCTCTTGCAAAACCTTCACAATGAGTGCTTCCATCAATCCCCTCACGCCTGCATCGGGGCCATGGACAGGATCTTGCTCCACTTCTTGCGCTTGAGCTCGGCGCCGACGACGCCGTTGATGCGGGACCCGACAGGGTCGCCGGCCTTGTTGAGCAGCACGCAGGCGTTGTCGGCAAAGCGGACGGCGGACCCGTCGCGGCGCTGCGTCGGGTACTTGGTGCGCACGACGACGGCATGGCGGATGTCGCCGCGCTTGACCTTGGCGGCCGTCGAGGTGCCGGACATGCCGGACGCGGAGGCGGCGCGGTGCTCCTGCACAACGACGACGATGCGGTCACCTGCGGGGACGGGAACATGGTCAGCATACAGGGCTTGTGGATGGGAGCGGCGAGCGTGGCGTTGTCGGTTGGGGGGGTCTCGTACCGATTCTGGCGTGTCGCTTCTGCCCGACGACGAGGGCGCACTCGACGAGGGCGGCGCCCGAGTTGTCGATGCAGTTGAGGATGGTCTGTCACGGGTCAGCCTGTGAGACCCGAAAAGGAGTAGAGCTCGCAGGAGCAAGCGCCGTACACAGGACTCTCACCTTTAATTGAATCATGGCTCGCTCTGTGCCGAGAATCGTCGATCGCTGCTGGGCCGATTCGAGCTCCTCTGGACAACTTTTGGGTCGCGTGTAGTTTTTCCGCTCCGTTTGGCGGAGATCACGTGGCGAACCCGGCTTGGGTGGATTTTGATGACTGGCGGTGGAACCAACGACCTCACCCGCATTGCGCAGGAACAAATGGCGCAGGAACATGTTTGGACTCTGAAACGGCCATAATTAATTCGGCCGAAGTCGTTGTGGTTGGAATCTGCATCGCTCATCCGAAACCGTTGTTCCCTTGTGAATTATGGATGGGCCCGTGAACTGCAGTGCATAGGGAAGAGCCTCCGACAACGATTATCCACGGCATGGCCACATATAGATTCCGCAAGTAATGGCATTTGGAATTCCGCATAGCTCAGCCTCGCTTGCTTGTTCTCTTCCTTGTTCTGTTGGGCTTCCTTCTTTGTCCATTTTTGCTTGTGTCCTCTACCCACGCTCAGTTCTTAACGCTTGCCTGTTGCACCTGGCTGAAGGCGTACCCGCCACCAGTCCGTAGACTGTGCGACAATAGTAGATGGAGACGTATTATCGCTTGTGGTGGCAATGGTTCACGGCGTGCTACATTGTCGCGGCCAAGGAACGAGGCGCGTCCAAATATCCCAACCACCCGATTAATCTGCAGCATCCGCTACGGTCAAGTCTGGTGCAGGTACGGGAATCCGGATGCTCGGGCGTTGTGGCGCAGCTGAAAAAAAGAATGAAAAAAGATCAAAAAAGAATAAATTAAAAAAGATCAAAAAATAGTATGAAGGAATATACAACAAATAGGTAGAAGATTCTGTATCGGGTGTTTCTATACAGCCGTGTGTGGTTGTCGGTCGTCCTGCCAGCGGAATTACAGGGCGCGACAGCGGGTCTCACCCATTGAAGCCAGCACGCAGAGCTGAGTCGAGGCGGTGCTGTCACCATCCTCCTTTCCTTCCTTCCTTCCCTTTTCACTTCGTCCTGTGTCGACTCATCGCAACACCTTTTCTTCATCCGTATCTTATTCCCTCCCACCTCACCGTCACACCAGAACCTCACTCCACTCTCCCTACTCTCCGCAGACCTACTTATACCCAGCGTTTCTGTCTCTTCCGCATTCTGCTCATTCTCAATTCACCCTCTCAACATCCTGCGCCCGCCCTCCCTAATTCTAGGGCTTCTCGTTTGCGCCAACCACAACCACAACCGACGCTTTGAATGGGCACGGTCAAGACAGCACTACTCTCTCCTTGGTCCAACCGTCTGCATGCGCTCATAATCTCTCAACTTCGCAGCTCTGCGTCTGTCGGGTAAAGCGGACATGCCTCCCACCAAAAAGACACCCGCCCCCAAACGCCACGTCCTAACGTTGGCTCAACTCTCTGCATACGATGATATTTTGACCGATGCTCTGGTCGATCATGTACGTCTTGTCGTCCCGTATCCCCGCGGCCTGCGAACTGCTAACCATTCATTCAGGTCTTCTACTGGACCACCATCCCAAAGAACCGCCCCTCGTACCACCCGACCCGCGGCGTTGTGGAAAACTCAATCGCCAAGATCCTCCAAGATGAGGTCGTCATAAACAAGAACACAGCCGCCGCGGAGATCAAGCTCCTCGAGACGGACGGCCTGCGGAGGTTCTCGGCCGCTCTCAAGACCGACAAGGAAAGAGACGACTTTCGCCGCCACCTCCGACGCTACATTAACATATATCTGCCGGACTGCCCCTGGGAAGTCAATTCCACAAATCGCTACACCGTCATCAACCACGAAGCCAGTATCACCGCACGACGACCCATCCGCCGCAACGAGAGCATCAAGTACCTTTCCGGCATGAAGGTGACCATTACACCCGAAGAGGAAGACTTGATCTCGAACCGCAAGAAGGACTTTAGCATCGTCGTCAGTTCCCGAAGTAAATCCACCAGCCTCTTCATGGGGCCTGCCCGGTTCGCGAACCACGACTGCAATGCCAACGCCACGCTCATGACAACGAGCCACGCCAGTATCGAGATTGTCGCGATGCGCAACATTTCCGTGGGCGAAGAAATCACGGTCACCTATGGCGATAATTATTTCGGCCAAGATAATTGCGAGTGTCTCTGCAAAACGTGCGAGGATGGAGGTAGAAATGGCTGGGATGACGGCACGAGCAAGCCGATGCAGGACGAGAGCGAGGCGGCGCCTAAGGTGGACACGTATGCGCTACGTAGACGTCGACGTGATGACAGCATCAGTGGTTCCTCTCGAACGCCCTCGGTGACGCCTGCGATGCGACCAAGAGTTCGCAAGACGCGAACCATCTCAAAACTACAGCAATACGGCGCGGCAGAATCAGCGGATTCACCTGCCGCCTCCACGTCCTCAGCAGCCGAATCGACGCCGCGGCTGGGCAAGCGCACTTTTGACGCGATGGCTACACCGCCAGTGACACCGGCCAAGAAGCTTAAGCAGACAGTCGAGCTGGTTGACGCTGCACGCGAGGCTTCCCGTGGCAGCTCAGTCAGCGACAGCAGCACAAGTCAAGACGAACCACTTGAGACTGATGTTTCGTCGCCCGAACCATCGGAAAAGCCCATGGAAGCAGCCAACTCGGTATCGACCAAGTCGTTGGAAGGAGGCTCAGTTCGAGAGACGGATTCCTCGTCGGTTGAGGTCTCGGAAGAGTCGTCGGAAGAGCCCTCGGAAGAGCCCTCAGCAGAGCCCTCGGAAGAGCCCCCAGCAGAGTCCTCAGAAGAGTCCTCAGCAGAGTCCTCAGAAGAGTCCTCAGAAGAGCCCAGGGCAGTGGTTATGCCTCCATCACCCAACTCGTCACAAGATGCCGAGTCACCACAAAAGTCGGATGCTACTTGCATTGCCCTGAGCGACGACGAGGCTGCGGACAGCATAACAGTCAGCATCGAGCCGGTAGATGAGGTGCAAAAAGCAGATGTGCCAACCGTTACAAAACGCAAGTACCAGCGTAGGGTATTTCGAGAGAAGACGCCACCTCGGAGAGTAAGGGTTCCTGGCGACTACGTCCTGACGCCACTGTTACTTTCAGAGCCTGCGATGGCTTGGGTTCAGTGCAGCATCTGCAACACGGCATTCGTACAGCCCAATGCGTACTATACACGCGCATCGTGCCCTCGATGCGAGAGACATTCCAAAGTGTATGGGTACATGTGGCCAAAGACGGACAAGGAGGGCCCGGGGGACAAGGAAGCGCGGGTGCTGGACCACAGGACAGTGCACCGGTTCCTGGATAACAAGGACGAGAGAGTGGCTCGGGGGCGAAAGGCGCTGAAGCAGAAACCTGTGCCGGAAGCTGAGGGCATCCGGCGAACGGCGCGGTCTCGGAAGAAGAGCAGGAAGCTGACGGAATCCCTTGCATAGGAGGAAGAGTGGGCGGCGCAAGGCAAATAGATGGTTGTTGATTTAAGTACTAACATGTTGCAGCGAGCGGGCAGCTGACAGCAGCGGCCGTGTACATTAATTGAGCAAAGCTTTTAAAAAAAAATTAATGAGTAAACATGGTTATTGCATTGTGTAGGGTGACTGGAGTGATGGGTGGTGTAGAATGTAGTATGCAGGCGGGTAGCTACTCATGAATAGGGTCACGAGGCTCATACGATGTATATGGAGGAGGGATATAGTGCAGATAGAGTTGCGAGATGACAATGGTGAGATGTGGGCAACAATCAAATCATAAATTGCAGAATGACATATGATAGCTTGTCTTTGGGTTGGTCCAATACAGGAGCATTTTCTCATGGCGTGGTTGGTGGTGGAATCTATGGTTGGGCGATGTTGCAGCGATGCGGCGCCAAATAAGGTGGTCCGGGGGGGCCGCGTGCTGCAGAGCGGGTGCAGGAAGCTGCATGGTGGTGTATAAGAATAACGACCAATGACCTCTTCTATTGCAGGGCGATGTGGAAATGGGAGGCAGGTGAAGTTTGGAGTTTGCTTGCTTATTTGTTTGTTGGACGGTGCTGCAGGGTAGGTTCCTCCTCGGTGGTTGAGAAGAAGGGTTGGTCGGTCGGTCAGCTATCGAGAGCCTGGCTGGCTTCATAGGCCACTGCGTCGGAAGGTGTCGAAATCCAGAGAGGGTGGTTCGGTTCATCACGGGCACTGGCAATATGCACGGTTATCTGGCAGCGACAACGGGAACCCTACCGTGCCCCAACTGGTTTCAAGATGGTGGTGCGGAGAAGTATTAATAAAGAGCTCACTCACTCCTCAGACCTGGCTCGGCCTCACCGCATCTACATTTTCATTTTCACCTTGACCTTCATTTTCATGGTTATTTTTAATTGTACTAGTGCTGGATTTGATGATTCTAGAATTTCCCCCCAATTCCCCCTCTTAACAGCACAATTCGCTGTCATCACAACGCCGTTTACCACGGCACCATGGTACGTACCTTCATCATGCACAGCCACACCCAAGCGCCGCCTCAGCCACTAACCTCAACCCGCAAACAGCTTCCCACGCGAACATGGCCTCTACGTGAGTCCAGTATCCTTCGATTCGCCCCCGATCGCTCACAGTATCTTGCTCAGTTCTGATACCCGCCGCCCTCGCATGCGACGGCTCCATCTCTCCGGACGCCTACTATGTCCGCAATGGGCTGACATGGACCGAGGGCGCCGTGCGGATGAACGAGATCCAGGTCGTCGGCACGCACAACAGCTATCACGTCGAGGCCGATCCCAAGGAGCAGGGCTTCATGGCCCGCTTCACCGACGACGCCATCAACTTTCGCTACTCGCACTCGGCGCTGGACACCCAGCTCGAGTACAGCCGCGTGCGTAGTCTGGAGTGAGTCTCCGTCTATCCGTCTCCGTACGCTCACCCGACCCGGGAATCTAACCCGAAGCAACAGGCTCGACATCCTCGCAGACCCCGGCGGCGGCAACTACGCCAAGCCCCTCATCCGCCGCCTCGTCGGCCTGCCCTTCCCCGACGACCCAACCTTTGCGACCAACAGCACCAAGGTGCTGCACGTCCCGGACCTCGACGTCGGCACCGTCTGCGCCAGCCTCGTCCAGTGCCTGCACGTCGTCAAGGCCTGGCTGGACGCGCACCCGCGCGCCGTGCCCATCCCCATCCTCCTCGAGCTCAAGACCGCCGAGCCCGTCGGCGGCCTCCTCGGCGGCGCCGCCGTCATCCCCTGGAACGACACGGCGCTGCTCGACTTTCTCGACGCCGAGATCCGCTCCGTCCTGCCGCGCCAGCAGCTGATCCTCCCCGACGACCTGCGCCGCGACTCCTCCTCCTCCTCCTCCTCCTCCTCCTCCGAGACGCTGGAGGAGGCGGTGCTGCGCCGCGGCTGGCCGGACCTCGACTCCGCCCGCGGCCGCGCCTTCTTCCTCATGGACAACGGGCCGGTCCACCCGGTCCGCACGGCGTACATTGCCGGCCGGCCGAACCTGGAGGGGCGAGCCATCTTCACCAACGCGGCGCCGGGCGACCCGGACTGCGCGTTCCAGAAGCACAACGAGCCGGCGGGCGAGGAGGCGGTGGCGCGGATCCGCGCGCAGGTGGCGGCCGGCTACTGGGTGCGCACGCGCGCCGACGTGCCGCTGGACACGGTCCTGCGCGACGGCTGCGCGACGGGGCGGCGCGACGACGCGTGGCGCTCCGGCGCGCAGGTGGTGTCGACCGACTTTGCGGCGTACGGGGTGAGTGCGCGATGGGGGTGCGACTACGCGGTGCGGCTGCCCGGTGGTAGGGCGGCGCGGTGTAATCCGGTGAGCGCGGGGAGGGCATGCGCCGAGGCGGAGCTGGAGCCGGGCGAGTACAGCCGGAACTGAGAGGGAGAATGGATAGATAGATATACCCAGCGATGTGATTAGGAGGGAGGATGGGTGCTCCTGAGCAAGCAGTTTGGCGAGGCGCGGTGAGGTTTGTGATATAGAGATGCGTGAAGAGCCAGAAACAAGGCAGCAATGTGAATTTGAGTATACAACCGCTATCAAACAAATCGGGTATCCTTGGCATGTCCAAATACGAGCAGCGCAAATAAATCAGGTATCCTTGGCTTCCAACACCGCCAACGCAATACATCAGGGATCCTTTCAGTGCAAGTCAGTGACAACTAGCACGGTTCGTGTCCAGAGCTTTGCCACCTACCCACGCGCCGGCTCCCTCACACGTAGTTTCTCTGCATGTCCTGCCTCGTCTTGCGCACGCGGCGACAGTCCAAGACGCTCCAAATCACGTAGATCAGCCGCACGCCCCTACCACACCTTGTCAGCCCACCTGCGAAGCACCCCTCCCCCCACCGCCGATCCGTGTTTTGCAAAAGACTTACGCAGTCGCCCAGGTCAGCGCCGCCGTGACCTCCATGACGTGCCGCCAGGGCGCCGGCTCGTCCTCGAACCCGCGGTCCGAGAGCCCGACGAACAGTCCGGCCGTCAGCGCCGCGGCCATCATGACCAGGTCGAGCCCGCCAATGGCGCACGGCGAGACGCGCGGCAAGTTTGTGTTGACCAGGTCCACGAGCATGAACGTGTCGATGAGGATCGCCACGGCGTTCTTTTGCGAGCGCGTCAGTCAGGGGTATGTGGGGAGAGAGGGGGGGGGGGGGGGGGGTAAAGGAAAAAAAAAAAAAAAAAGGCCCCGATAGCGACCCCGGCGAAGGCGCGCTTCG
>JANZYN010000131.1:0-81465 GCA_025583755.1 Cordyceps tenuipes
TATTCTATAAAGGTTTTAGTATTACTATTAAATTTTTTACTTTAAAAAAGTAGTTTTTATTATATTACTAACTTAAAAAAAGATTATTAACTATTTAAGGTTTTTTTTTATAGTTTTCTTTATATAGTATATATTTTAGTTTTAAGTTAACTATTTTATTTTAATAGGATTTATATCTTTACTATTATTATATTATATTTTATTAAAAGTACTTTTATTAAAGTATTTATTTCTATTATAAAGAGTTTTAATTATTATAGGCTAGCCTTAGACTACTATAAGTAGGTACTATAAAAAATATTTATTAAAACTCTTAAAGAGTAAAAAGAGGGTAATACTATAATACTAAAAGGTTATTCTTATATAACTAATAAGAAATAGGTCTATCTTACTTTTAGTGTTTACTCTATTATTGTGATAGAGTTAGGCTCTAGCCTAGCTTATATAATGACCACGTGACGTGTTATATAAAGCACGGTAGGAGTAAGGTAGGCCAGTGTAGTGGTTAGGGTAAACCACTATAATAGTATAGAGAGAGACGCACCTATATAGTAGGGCAGACGTTAGGAGTAAGACGGACCTACCTCCCGTTAGCTATATAAGAATAACCTCCTAGCGCTATAGTACTACCCCCTTTTTACTCCCTAAGAGTTTTAATAAACATCCTTTATAGTACCTACTCATAGTAGCCTAGGGCTAGCCTATAATAATTAAAACTCTTTATAATAGAAACGAACACCTTAGTAGAGGTACCTCTAATAGAATACAATAAGATAGTAGTAAGGATATAAATCTTATTAGAATAAAACACCTAACTTAAAACTAAAATACACACTATATAGGGAAAACTATAAGTAAAAACCCTAGACGGTTAATAATCTCCCTTTAAGTTAGTAATATAATAGAAACTACTCCCTTAAGGCGAAAAATTTAATAACGATATTAAGACCTTTATAGGATAGAAATAGGTAATAGAGTATAAATTAGAAATTAATACGGCTTTTATTAGCCCCTAATAGGCCTAATTTATATATATTTAGTCCTACCTAGGCCCCTCGGCCTAATAGAAAGTTATAGTATATTTTAAAACGGGTAGTTAGTAAGGAGAATCGAATCCCTTCCTTTTCCTAGTGTACCTTAAGACGGTCTTTAGCGACCCCTACTATTAAGAGCTAGTAATAATACGGCTAGGTTTAATAAAGTAATAAGAGAAGGAGTCCTTCTTATAATATTATATTTAGTTTAAGTAAGAACTTACTATAGCTAGGGGACTATCCTAGCCTAATAAGGTAAAGCTTAATAAGCTATAACTAACCTTATCGTATATAATATAGAACCTTCTTATTAGATAATATATCTTCTAGACTAACTTTAATATAGTAGTCTAAGATATATAGGTGATCTTAGTTAACCTTAAATCCTTCTAGATTAAAGAGTCCTACTAATTATAGATAAAGAAGTCTTATAGACCCTAATATACTAACTATAAAGGGGATATATAAATAACTAGGGTAAATATAGTACGTATTAGACCCTTATTTAGTTTAGTACTAACCTAGTGTTATATAATAAGCCACTTAGGTCTCCTAGTCTAAGATCTAGAAACGATAAGATATAGGGACGTGCCTATACTATAGATAAGAGGGATATAGGATAGTAAAATACTAACTCTTACCTACTAAACTACCTATAACGACTAAAGTAGTAATAATTATAAACAATAAGAGTAAAGATAAGGTAGAAAACGATAAGGTCTAGGGATAAGACTCCCTTTAGACGGATAAGTAGTACTATTATACCCTAATAGGGGCTAGAAGAAAGAAATATAGACTTAGTTAGTAGTATAGATAAATTCTAAGCTATTTCTTATTCTAAGTATTATTAATATATCTACCTCTATAGACACCTTAGTTAATATAGGGTGTAAATACTATAGAGTAATTTAGGAAAGCTTAGTTAATACTCTCTAACTACTATAACTCTAACTACTAATAGCTAGGCGTATATAGCTAGTAGTTAGGAAGGGTCTACTACTAATAATAAGTAAGGCTATATAGATAATAATCGATATTAATAGATAGAAGTTCTTAGTTCTATTATATATTATCCCTTTACTAGTACGATTAGTAATCCTAGGATTACTATAGCTAAAGTAGTATCGCCTAGTAGTTAACCTAGTGTAAGGCTACCTCTACCCCTATTAGGAACTAAACTAGTAGATCCTAACGACTAATTAGTAATAAAAAGAAGAACCTATAAGGCTCCTATTATGACAAACGGGCAGGGAGGCCTGCATAGGCGGCCCGTTGCACACAAAGGAAGCTAGACACAGGAGGGGCAGGAAGCCACTATGTGGCTAATGCGAAGATAAGACCGAGGGTTATGTGACTAGATTAGGAGGGATTAGACTAATCTAGGAGGACTCGTCGGACGGACTTAATCTAATCTAGGCTAATAGGTTAGGAGGGATCGGTATAATCTAGGAATACAGTAGAGGATAGGATAGGTATATAGGGAAGGGGATTTCTAGTAGATAGCTAGACTAGATCTCTACTAATTAATCTAAGCAATATTCTAAGCATTAGTTTATTAGGAGTAATCTCCTAACGTGACTTATACGCTATAACACTACTTACTAGCACTCTTATATATTTCGACCGAACTCTCTACCTAAGAAATAGACCTACTATAGATTAGGAATAAGCCACTATTACATTTTAATTAGTCCTATTTAGTAAGTTACCTTAAAACCGTAAGCAGCTAACCTTTATAATGTCCACTACTAGCGGTATAACAACTAACCTAGGCTAAGCTATAGTATAGATAAGATAGTAGATTAACGCCCTTACTACTTAAATCTAGACTATATAGAACGCTAACACTAGAACCCTTACGCTTCTAAAGTTTCCTAAACCTAACTCATTTAATAGAACTAAAGGAGACGTTTAAAACTTCTTAACTTAGGCTAAAGCCTATCTTTATATTAACACTACTATTATTAATCCTACTATAAAGATACTTTATATTAAGAATCTTCTTACTAGTAAGGCAATAGAGTAGTAGGAGCTAACTCTTTAAGACTACCTTAATAATAAAGAACCTAAGGACGAAACTATACGAATCTTTTAGTAGTATAAACGCTTTAAAGAACTACTCTAAACTACCTTTAGAGATCCGGACGAAATTCGTACTACTACTTATAAACTTAAAGCCCTTAAGCAGACTAGATCTACTTAGCACCTTATAAGGGAATTTAAGCGCATCTTAAACCACCTTACGTAGGACGATAATAGTATAATAGAGCTACTCTATAACACTCTACGAAAGGACGTAAAGGATGAGATCGTAAAAGAGGATCGACCTAACACCTTTAACGAATTCACTAGTAAGATTATTAAGGTTAATAATCGACTCTATACTAGGCGACTTAAACGTAAAGGATAGGGCACTAGAAAACGAAACAACCCGCTATTACGTTATTAGCTAAACACTAGTAGGCGATATAGAGGGTCTATAGCCTATAGAACTTATTTAGGCCTAATAGAACTTAACGCTACTTATAAGGAAAAGGGTAAGACTTATTATAATTACAGAAAGCTAGGACACTTTACGAATAAGTGTAAGGCTCTAAAGAAGTCTTAGAAACCCGTATAAGAACACTAGAAGCTAAATGTAGTAAACCGAGAAGACCTACTAACTTATAATATTAGTATAGTTAATAGTAAGGAATACGTCTTAGATAGCGACCGATTTATAGATTACGATAAAGCCTTATTAGATAAAGACTAGGATTTTAGAACCTAACTAGTACCTAACGAAGAAGAAGAGATATATACATATAACTATCTACACTTCTTAGTATATTACAACGATATATACTTAATCTATAAAACCGATAAAAAAGAATCTAGATAGTGTCCTTATGAATCTAGGACCACCTAAATTAACTAATTAAAGCTTAAAGACGCCTTTATCGCTTTAAGCACTATAGACACTAAATAGAAGAAGGTCTTCCTTAAGACACCTTAGGACTATAGTAGTAAGAAGTATATCTTATAGAACTAAGTACAACCTATGAACTTTAAGTCTAAGGATATAGAGTTTATTATAGTCAAAGGTAAAGTAATCACTAACTTAAATATACTAGCTATATCTATTTAAAAGGACTAAGATAGGGAATATAAGGTAGTTAAAGATAGAAACCACCCTAAACACATTATACGACACCTATAACACTACCGGCTTATATAGACCATATATACGTACTATTACTATAAGGATCACCTTATAGATAAGATTAAGTACTAATAGTTTCCTACTCCTAACATTAAACCCTACTATACTAAAGAACTCTAAGGTTAGACGGAGTGTAGAAGGGAGGACGACTATATCGTATTACAATAAAACGAAGAAACCCGAATTAAGGATAACACCTATACTATCTACGTTAGACCTACACGATAGGAATATAATAGAAACTATATAAAGGAGAACGATTCACTTAGTCTAAATCTAATTAACTTAAAAGGTAGACAACTTAACCGTTACTATAGCTCTAAGATAAGTCTAATAAGTAGACTATATAATAACACATAAAAGGAAGGAAGTTTAGAAAACAATAGCTATTATTATAACTAAGACTAATACTTTAACGGAGATCTAATCAGTCTCTATATACTATAGACGTTAGTAGTACTAGTTATCTTATAGTTAACATCCTTATTAACGGAAATAAAACCTAGGCAATAATTAATAGTAGAGTATAAGGAAATTACATCTCGCTAAAACTCGTTAATAAATTACGATTGCCCTAGAAAAGAAAGAACGAGCCCTACTAACTTACGAACGTAGAAGGAGAAGTAGTTTAGTACGGCTAAGGAGTTATAGATTAAGAAACTGTATAACTTCCTATCTCTATATAAGGCTAGAAACACACTCTCTCTTTAGATATTATAGAGATCTTAAAACATAACGTTATATTAGGGATACCCTAGTTATAGGCGAGTAATCCTAGAGTCAACTAGAGAATAGGCTAACTTTAGTAGGATACACTAAGATGTAATTATAATATAAAGAGCGGCTAAAGAAAGGCACCTTTATTGAATTATAATAGGCCTCTAGGACTATATATAATCGCTAGAGAGCTAAAAACTAAAACAATAGAGATTCCTAAGGAATACTTAAAGTATAGTAAGCTATTTAGTGGAGAGCTAGAAATAGGACTACTAGAGTATTCACACTAGGACTATAAGATTAAACTCTAGCCCGGTAAGGAACTAAGGTTCTATAAGATATATCCCTAGAACCCTATATAGGACTAAGCGCTTAAGGAGTATCTAGAGGAAATATTATAAAAGGGATATATACGACTATTAGAGTCCCTAGTAGGATACCTAATCCTATAGGTACTAAAGAAAAACGGAAAACTATAACTATATATTAACTATTAGCAACTAAATAAGATCACGATTAAGAACTAATACCTATTACCACTTATTACTAAAATACGCAATAAGGTCTATAGAGCTATATAGTTTATAACACTTAACCTAAAAGGAGCCTATAACCTTATACGGATAAAGGAGGGCTAAGAGTAGATAATAGTATTTAGAACCACTAGAGGACACTATAAGTATCTAGTAATACCTTTTAGGCTAACTAACACACTAGTAACGTTTTAAACAATAATCGATAATATCCTATAGAAATAGCTAGGAATCTTTATAGTTGTTTACCTTAATAATATCCTTATCTATTTAGACACACTAGAGGAACATAAGCAATATGTCTATAAGGTACTATAAACGCTATAAGACAACAACCTCCTAGTAGAAGCAAAGAAATACTAGTTCCACTAGAAGACTATACACTTCCTAGGATATATACTCACGTATAGGGAAGTATAAATAAACGATAATAAGATTAAAACTATTAAGGAATAGCTAACACTAATAACACTAAAAGATGTAAGAGCGTTTACTACCTTTATAAACTTCTATCGTAAGTTCCTTAGAGGATATAGCGATATAGCACGACCTTTCACCGATCTAATAAAGAAAGAAATTAGCTTTAAGTAGGGAGAACGTAAAGCTAAGGCATTCTAAGACATTAAAGACTCGGTTATAAAAGAACCTATATTAAAAGCACCTAATTAAGATAAGCCTTATAAGCTTAAGACTAACGCCTTAGACTACAGCCTAGGCGGGTAGCTTAGACAGCGAGATAATAAAGGAAGGTTACACCTAGTTATATTCTTCTTATAGAAACTCTATAGACCTAAGCTAAACTATAGGATCTATAATAAGGAGCTTATAGTGATTATTTAGTGTTTTAAAGAATAAAGACACTATCTCGTTAGAGTAAAGTATTAAGTTAAGGTATACACTAACTATAAGAATCTTATATCGTTCTTAACTATAAAAGATCTAAATAAACGGTAGATTAGATAGTATAAGACCCTTACGGACTACGACTTTAAGATTATATATTAAAAAGGATTAGAAAATAGGCGAGTAGACGCGCTTAGCTATAGAGAAGATCTAAAGTTAGAAGAATAAGTGGATAATACACCCTTATTACGAGCCACTAAGGATAGGAACCTTATATTAGGCACTAGAGAAATTAGTATAATATAGTAAGCTAAGCTAGATAAGACGTAGATACAACGTATTATATTACACGTAAAGAATAATAGCTACCTAGACAATTAAGAAATAAAACTATATATAACTAAGAGTAGGAATAACTACTTATTTAATAAACGTTAGTATATTCCTAGTACACTTTAGAAGCAGCTTATTAAGGAAATACATAAGCACCTATTATATAGACATTAGGGTATAGGGAAAACAATTAATAGATTAAGAAGATTATACGACTTCCCTAGAAGTAGAAAGATCGTATAGGAAGTTATTAAAAACTACGATATCTATAATAAAGCTAAGGCAGTATAGTACACGCCTTATAGAGAACTATAACTAATACTACTACCTAAACGAGTGTAGTAAATAATTATAATAGACTTTATTATTAAACTACTAAAGTTAAAGGAACCTATAACTAAAGCATACTATAATAGTATACTAGTTATAGTTAATAAACTTATAAAGTACGCCTACTATATTCCTTATATAGAATTAAGCAATATAAGAGATTTAGTGTATATCTTCTTTAAGACAATTATTATATAACATAGGTTACCTACTAAGTTAATAATAGATTAAGATAAACTCTTTACATTAAACTTCTAGAAATGCCTTATAGAAATTATAAAGGTTAAATAGAACCTTTTAATAGTATTCTATCTATAGATAGATAGATAAATAGAGATCTAGAACTAGATACTCGAATAGTATCTATAAAGCTATATAAACTACTAATAGAACGATTAGGTAGAGTGGTTACTACTTATATAATAGGCTACGAATAGCTTAGAAAACGAAAATACGAAAATGTCACCCTTTAGGGCGAACTATAGATTCAACCCTATAATTAAAACACATATAGTATAAAATATAAACATACTAGTAGCTATAGTACATATAGTAACTATTATAGAAATATAAAAGCATCTATAAGTAGAATAGATATTTTTATAGAATCGGATAAAGCACTATACGGATAAAAAGAGATTACTAGCGCTAATCCTAGAGAGGGGAGATAAAGTTTACCTTATCCGTAAAAACATTAAGACAAAACGACCTAATAATAAACTCAACTAGAAGAAAATCAGACTATTCCTTATTAAATAGAAACTATTAGAAGTTAACTACGAACTATTATTACTAGAAGGGATAAGGATATATCCTATGTTTTATATATTATTACTAGAGAAAGCACTAAGTAACACAACACTCACTATAGACGTTACCCTTAAAGATATAAACGAGTATAAGGTTAAGAAAATACTTAAAACATAAAGAACCTAAAAGAATCGTTATTATCTTATTAAGTAGAAAGGATACCTAAACTCTAAGAACATATAGGAACTAGCTAAGAACCTTAGGAACTACTAGGACCTATTATAATAGTTCTATTAAAAGCAAATAAACACTTAGGCGGAACTAGAAGACCTAAGTTTATAAGAAACTCTAGGGATTAGTCGGCTATATAAGCTTCGAGTTTAGAACACTCCTACGCTTCTAACTCATCGAGACTCTCCACCCTATAAGCCACTATCTCTATAGCCTTTTAACGAAGAAACTTTTCCTAACAACGAATTCTCTAGAGACAAGCTATTACGCGCTCTAAATCCTCCTTAGTAGACACGCGCTCCTTATTAAGACGGTCCTTCTTATAAAGAACTCACATATAGGCGTCTAAAGATGTACTACCTAGGTTATAATTAGAATAACCTTATAGTGTGCATTCACTATAACGGTCTTTCCCTTTAGCAATAATACACTTACGGTTGTTTTAGCGATAAGAATTATAGGATAGTATAATAAAGCTAAAAGCGGAAATAAAATCAGTAAGACGTTCGCGATTAGCCTTTTAGTTTAAATAGGACCACTGTTTAGAGATACAGTTAGAAGGCATCTTAAGGGAAAAAGGATACAGAAGAGAGAAGGGGGACCTACGAAAAACAGATTATAGAAAGCCTTAAGGATAAGACTTAAAGAGGAGGGGAATAATATAATAAACGGGTAGGGAGGCCTATATAGGCGGCCCGTTGCACATAAAGGAAGCTAGACATAGGAGGGGTAGGAAGCCACTATATAGCTAATACGAAGATAAGACTAAGGGTCACGTGACTAGATTAGGAGGGATCGGACTAATCTAGGAGGACTCGTCGGACGGACTTAATCTAATCTAGGCTAATAGGTTAGGAGGGATTAGTATAATCTAGGAATATAGTAGAGGATAGGATGGGTATATAGGGAAGGGGATTTCTAGTAGATAGCTAGACTAGATCTCTACTAATCAATCTAAACAACATTCTAAGCATTAGTTTATTAGGAGTAATCTCCTAACGTGACTTATACGCTACGACACTACTCACTAGCACTCTTATGCATTTCGACCTAACTCTCTACCTAAGAAACAGACCTACTATAGATTAGGAATAAGCCACTATTACATATAGGTAGATAGATAGGATAAAGAAGAATAGTAGTAGTTAATATCCTTTTAGTTTAGATTTACCTTAGTCTTTCTTTTCTTTTAATTGTATATAAATAGTTATACTACTTTACTAATACTAGTCCGTTTATAGTGACTTATAGACTTTTATTCTGCTTATTATTTATAGTAAAGACATTTAGGTGAACCACCCCCCCTAAATAAAAATCTCTCGCCGTGTTTTACTAGAAGACTAATAATCTATCGATTAAAGTGGAAGATCTCCTACGATATAACAAATAAGATATGCTAATTTCTCCTAGCTATAAGCTCTACAGATACAGAAGGGCGTGCTATTAAGCCGAGGGCGAGGTAAAGGCAAGCCGGCTACCTCTACGTAGTAATAGATAACACTATAAAGCTATAGAGTCGTAACGAGCAATATACCTATACTATATATACTCTATCTTCCTATATTATTAATACTATACTCTACTTAATATAACTATCGTTCTATTCCTTATTTATTCTTAATCTATAGCTCTTTATATTTAGTAAGTTATAACGCGGAGTTAGTTATCTAATTTATTAACCCGTTTAGATAATGTGTTCTTTAGAATTCGTTGAATACCGCTATAGCCGATGTGAGAGGCAAAGTCGACTAAAACAGCGTGGAGAAGGGTGGTGTCTTATCGCCTCTCAACAACGCAAGACTTGCGCAATTCTTTTAGGCACGCTAATTACGAAGATTATAGTCTAAAACTGTTATAACTCTTTATGCGAGAAGGATAAGGTCTTAAAAGCTCTAGAATATTAAGACCGTATTTCTTACTAGTCATAGGGATAACGAGATGGCTCTTATTCGTGGTCTAGATCCTTATTATGTAGGATAGATGCTTCTAGGGTTAAACTAATTTCTATAGACTAATAGTATTATAAATAGGTCTATAGATGCTATTACTTTTATTAGCTACTTTAAAGTATAGCGTATATTTAGTAAAGTGAAAAGTTTTAAAGTGCTTTAGAATTAGACTATAAAGTGAGTATTATTAGCACTATAATAGAGTAGTAAATAATAAGTTAAGTCGTATAAAGTTTCTATTCTTCTTATAGAGGTAGGAAAAACTCTTTATAATCTACTCCTATTATATAATATACAGCTTTATAGCCGTATAGATACCTACACGCTATACACTAATAGACCTATAATAGATAATAAGAAGACTAAAATAGACTATATTATCGACCTATTTAAGTCTATAAACAAGAAGATGTCTCTATTAGGAGAGGACTTATTTAAGCATAGTTATATATGTATTTAACCCTAGAAGGAGAATAGGGGGTGTTTGCTTATTATAAAGGGTGTTACTCTAAATAGGGACTTCCTACGAAGTATAGAGAAAGTGGAAGCAATAGTGTAGAAATATAGCGACTAGTAGTATTTAATACAATGGCTATGTAGGTACCTATATTAAAATTTTCTAACACATGCTTAGACACCTTCTCTTGCCTAATGAGAAAACCCCGTTGAAACGGCTATAACATCCGTTCTAATGCTCCGACCTCGTCTCCCGGAGGAGGTCTGTCATCGTCAACTATTAGTGGGTTGATCCGAAAAGCTATGTTAACGCTGTACCGTGGCCGTTTTTGTCTGTCCTCCCTAGGCTCGTTCTGTTCTAATGGCTCGATAGAAGCTTTGCGCTTGTTGGGTGGCGTATATTCTACTGCGATTCTGCCTCGCCGGCCGTCCCGTTCTCCTTCCGTAGTTAGTTTACAGGCTTTATTCGTTTCCGTGCCTGTGTTGGCGTCCGCTCGGGGTTCCCTATCGTCGGAGTCTTCCTCTAAGTCGGGTATCTCCTCATCAAATTGCTGCCTTAATAATGCAGGGTTCATTTGGCCAGCAACTAATAGCTTCGTTAGTATACACTTAAAGCTTTTCTGCTATTAGTAGGTCTACCTGTCTTAGCCGGCTCTCTCGTCTTAATTAACGAGTTGGCACACGCTTTTAAGCTCGCGGAGGTGTTCGAGGCAGCTTCATCGTCTGAGGAAATGTAAATAACCTCGCTGTTGAAAGACTTTTAACTCGGTACTGCGACCCTATACAATGGCACGCTAGTGTGTGATTTCGTGACTGGCATCGCAAGTAAAGATATCTTAAGCTTTTTGCACGGAAACATAAGGAGCAGTGTCGACCTAAGGCCTAACAGTGATGGGCAACCGCCAGCCTTTATAATTTCACCACCTCTACCTCTGCAGCATAGGAAGAAGTTGATATTCTGATTAGTTATTTCGTATCTTCACATGGGTTTTTCTTTTAAACTTTTGCGTTGACCGCGGTTTCTTCTCACCAAAGTGTAAGTGAATGGCTCCTGGCAACTATAAATGGTCTGAGCCATGCTGGAAATCCACGCCAGCCTACAGCCGGGGTGTGCTAGTAAGCTTACTGCTAACTACTACATTTTCGCTTTTCTTTCTTTCTTCTTCTTCTTTACGTGTCTTTTACTGTTTTAGATTTCGATTTTTATGGTCTTTCGCTTCCTCATCTCTTCCTCGTCTTCTTTCTTCTCTATCACTCCCAACTTCACTGGTCCTTGCTACTTCGCACCTCCGGCTCCTTTCTACGCTTCGCCTCTCAATCCGACTAGGCGCACAGTCCGCTGCTTGATGTCGCTGCTCGTCCATCACATACAAGCACCCATATGCTGCCGAATTTGGCCGTTCTGCACTTACGTCTTTGACAACAATCCCAACCGACAAATAACAAGGCCAAGATCCCACACCATCTTTGACAATGGTACGCGGAGCGTACAACACGATCGGCGTCAACAAGCCCAGCAAAGCTCAGCCTGCGATACCGGCCGGAATGATGCACGGAATCACCGTCTTGCCAGCACAAGTTCAACTCTGTGGTAACAGTCGGACAGATGCTGCGCCTCCCGTTTTTCGCTCAGCAACAAGGTGGGCGGCAATTTCAACGACCACAGAATACCAAGAAGATTTTCCGTTTAAAAAAAAAAGAAAAAGAATACGTCTAGACAGCGGCACCGCCATAACAAGATCCATTCTTCGCGGAATGGTACTCTAGGGGACGACAAAGATGGTGACATGCTGGGGCTTCAATTTTCCGGGGACCGATGGCATGGCGGGTTTGCTTTTTGGCGCAAAGATGGCATTATTTCCGAGTGTCTCAAGAAAAAGTCGTTACGGGGGAGTTCAAGGGCGTACTTGGGGCCCATTTGTTTTTGGGTTGGTACTCGATAAAGACCAAAGTCGACGGCGGATATGTTATAGCAGCCTGTGGCAGAACACAACATACCCCAATGGATGCAAAACGCCGGAAAACGTTTAATAAGCCAGACTGGCAGAGGCCGGGATCGCATGACGCCAGAGCCTTTTGAGTGGGATGAAAATGGCGGCTGGAAGGAGCGTGAGAATATAGTTCAGAGGTAGCCTCATCGCATTTTTTGCAATGTTGCCGAATCACGTACGATCGATTTTCTTTCAAGCTGGCCAAGTGAATATCATGGCTCGAAAACAAAATATGCTGCGATGATGAAACCCTGTAGAGCACTGGGAGTTTTCTTTCCTGAGTTTTCCATCTCAAGACGTTAGCAACGTCTATAAAGCAACGTCTTTAACCAGCTCGTCTGCTACTCAAGTCAAAGAGCGAGATGAGCATATACGCGATGTCGATATTTAGATAAAGGAGCTCCAAGCAAGGAAGGATATAGTGAGCAGATAATAAGGCAGGCTGAGTCTATGTGGCTCGGAAAAGGTGCAGGATGAGCCATAGCGCGAGACATACAACATTCTGTTCCCGAGACAACAGCAACCCGCGGCTTCGTTTGCAGACGATGCGATTCACAACGATTTGGAAGTTCAAATGAATACTTGTACTAGAACATGAGACACAGACAATTACGTGGGTAAGTTTTTTTTTGAATCTTCGCAACATACGTCGCCATTGATCGGCGCCAATACTTACAAGCTCGGATAGGAGAAACTTGTGACGAATACGACACCTCGAGACTATAAGTACAGCCATAGATACCGCTGCCGTAACACAATTAGAAGCCGCTTTAAAATAATATGGCATATACTTAGCAGAACGATTTTCTTACAAGACTGCCTACGAAGAGGTATGTGTTCCCGGGGGTCTTAGACGAACATTGAATAACAATCCAAGTCGAGCGAAGTCACTCTATACTTCGTCCTGCCCAACTCCCTCAAAGCACTCAGAACAGCGCTCGAAGCGACACGTCATCAATCGCTCGCCGCACACTGTCCATGGGACTGCCCAGACCATGATGATCGGCACTACCATAGATGCTGCCGGCCCGCAGTGCATTGGCGCCGCGTCGACTGGTGACCATGCTCTTCCTGTCCTACGTCCCAAGCCGGTCACCCGTGCACCTGTTTTTCCTCCTGATATTTCATCAAAAAACTTCAAACCAGTCATGGATACTGAGCGCAAGTTCCCTTACCCTCACTGCGACAAGACCTACCTACGCGCCAAGCACTTAAAGCGCCATCTGTTGCTTCACACTGGTGTTCGCCCTTACAAGTGTCGTTTCTGCTACAAGACCTTCTCCCGCAGTGATGCGCTTAAGCGGCATGTCCAAATATGCTCCATGCGACGTGGTAATACCACTGGAGCTTCGCACCTGTCTCAACACACAAGAAGTTACAACGAACACTCCAAGGACAACGAAACGTCAGGTTCCGATGAGCATACTTGCGAATGCTGGTGTAACTGCGAATCGTCTACACGGAGGCCTAAGACGGGCAAACATTACTTTTGTGAGCGTTGCTCTACCAAGTGCCAGCCATCATTGCGTAACAACTGCTATTAACTATATAACCATAGAAATGTATCACAAGGGTTGCTTTGCTTACAGTGTGTCAAACCGAGGTCGGGACGAGAGGGTTTAGACGTCTGCCTCGTCGACCTTGAATTGTTATCGCCAGGTTCTTAAAATGTATCACATGGAATAGATAGTATACATACGTAGGAGACGACTAAAGGTCCAGCATATATTTTGTGTTTAATGTTCAACGTTACCCTGCCATTTCAGGGACTAGATATCTTTCATTCTGCGTTTCTGTGATTATTTCGCGAATTTTTGTAACTGATACTTGAGTATTGGCAGTTAAAGCAGCGCTGGCTTGGAAAATGTGGGCTGAGGGTTTGGAGATGTCTATTGCGAGTCTCGACTCGCCACATCGCGGCAGCCATCGAAGCATTGCCGGATTATAGCTTGGACATTGACCCAACGGCAGCGGCAGCGGCTTTATGGGCTGACACAAGAGTGACACTGCTCAAACCTATGTGGACGAAAGCGATCAAGGATGGCGCTCTCGCCCGGCGGTTCACCTGGCGAAAGTCAACCCAGCAGTGCGTGAAGGGTACCCACGCGTCATCTCAAGCCAAACCAGGCTATCGAGGGGCACGACGCGCTGTGGTCAGCAAATGGCCAGGATCCCGGCCTCGCAGCTCTGGAGTAACACGACTGAAAAGCTGGGATGTTGTCATCGTGGGAGCTTTTTAGCCATGATTCGCGACGTACGCACGCGCGTCCGATTTTGTTTGTTGACGCGTGCCCACGCTCAGCATATTACGTCGGGCTGCATGGAGGCGCAGTGCGGCATTTTTGCCATTGGCCACGTAGGGAAGGGGGTAGAAACAGGCCGAACGAGATAGAGGAGAGAAGTGCGGGCTAAAGGTTGTGATGATGAACAATGAACTAAGTTGAAATGCTGAGGGTACTTTGAGCAAGCCGGGCCAGGTACCTGGATGAGGTCAGCTGGGGTGGCCGCAGCATGGGCCGGCCAGCGCACGTGACGGGGCGGGAGGGCGAATCAGAAAACGGATGCGCGGACAGCGACACACGGAATACATCCCAGTAGTCAGGGCCAGGTAGGACAGCTCAGCCTCGAACGATCTGGCACTTGCCAACCCCAACTCAACTTACCGCCACGACCTCGACGCTTTTCAATCAGCTTTATGTCAAAGGCCAGGGGACATTCGCGTCACCGCACAACCCAGAGGCCGAATGCCTGACCCAAATCGATCGCACCGTCTCTCGACATCCCACGCGACGCTCGATCTAACAAAGCCCGCCCCCACAACCACAACCACGACGACGACAACGTCATGGTGCTGCTCTCCGTCGCCACGGCGCTGTACCTGCGGCGCCTCGGCCGGCGGAAGGCGACGCGGCTGCTCCTCGTCGTCTTCGTGCTCTTCAACCTCTTTGACGTGACACGCATCCACCACAACCTGGCGCGGGAGCGCGAGTACGTGCCACGCAAGTCCGGCGCCGGCGCCGGCGGCGAGCGCGAGCGCGTCTACATTGCCGGCATGCACTTCAACAGCGGCGCCATCCTCAAGTCGCACTGGAACGCGGCGGTGCTGGAGCTGACGGACCACTTTGGGCCGGACAACGTCTTCGTCAGCGTGTACGAGAGCGGCAGCTGGGACGACACCAAGGAGGTGCTGCGTGACCTGGACCGCCAGCTCGAGAGCCGCGGCGTGCGGCACCGCGTGGAAGTCTCGGAGGTGACGCACGCCGACGAGATGCGCGCCGCGGCAGCAGCCGGGGAAGGAAGCACAGGTGGTGAGGAGGGCGGGGGATGGATTGAGACAACGAGGGCGAAGCGAGAGGCTCGACGCATCCCGTTCTTGGCCAGGCTGCGGAACAAGACGCTGCAGGATTTGGTGGATTTGTACAAAAAGGGGGTTACGTTTGACAAGATTCTGTTCCTGAATGATGTCGTATTCACGGTGAGCTGCCCCACTCCTGTTGAGATCGATACGAGGCGAGGCGTTCTTTCTTTTTCGCCGTCGCTGACATGCAGTTCTTTGGTAGGTGGATGATGTCATCACGTTGATGGACACAAACGACGGTGCGTACGGCGCCGCGTGCTCGCTCGACTTTTCAAGCCCGCCGCTGTACTACGACACCTTTGCGCTGCGCGACGCCGAGGGCAGCGCGCACATCATGCAGACCTGGCCGTACTTCAAGGCCCGGGCGTCGCGCTCGCCGCTGGTCAACAACCACGACGCCGTCCCGGTGACGAGCTGCTGGAACGGCATCGGTATGTATTCCTACCCCCCGCCCCTCCCAGCACGCGAGAAGGATAGCAACAAGATGCTCGTCTCCGCACTCTTTCCTCCCCGAAGCTAACCATGTGTCCCCCCTCCCCCAAGTCGTCATGCCTGCGGACCCCTTCGTGTCGCCCACCAAGCTGCGCTTCCGCGGCATCCCGGACTCGCTCGCGCGGTACCACCTCGAGAGCTCCGAGTGCTGCCTCATCCACGCCGACAACCCGCTGTCGCGCACCCTCGGCGTCTTCGTCAACCCGCGCGTGCGCGTCGCCTACAACCTGCCCGCCTACGAGGCCACCCATCCCCCCGCCGCCGTCGGCTCGCGCACGTCGTGGGTGCGCGCGCTCGACATCTTCCTCGGCCTGTGGACGAACCGCCTGCTCCGGTGGACGAGCGTCGTCTCGCTGGAGCGCTGGGTGGTGCGCAGGCGCGTGTCCGCGTGGCAGAAGGAGGACATGGCGCGGCACGAGCCGGGCGTGTTCTGCCTGATCAACGAGATGCAGGTCCTGGCGGAGAACGGATGGGCTCATGTGTGAGGAGGGAGGATGAGGCTGTGCCAATGCTGGGCAGTAGCGGTGAGCATCGTGTTTTGTTTTCTGGTGCCTGTGTTTTTATTAAATTGTTCGCACGAGAAGTGGCGGAACGAGCCACGGATGCATCTAGACTTGTTCCTCCATTTACATTTGTATGTTGCATATGGTCAAATCCAAAATATATGTTGGCAGATTTGAACAATACATCTAAATCAGAACAGTCCTCCGTGGATACATGTCCATCCCCGATAAAAACCCCCTCTGAACGTATGTATTTACAAAGGGTTCTCGGCAGCATCACCAATCTTTCCACACCAAATGCATCCTTCAAGAACCATATCGTAAAATCCCCAGCGCCAGTCGTCCTCCCCCCTCCCCCCCCCCCCCCCCCGGCCGACCTCTCCAACACCTCTGTCCGCACCTAGACGGCCCAGCAACCCTCCATTTGCTCCCTATACCCCATCCACGGGACCGCATCCCACCTTGTCCCGCTCGACGTCTCCCGTGCCAATCTGCCGCTCATCTCCCGGGCCACCGCGAGTGCGAGCGCGACAGGGTCACGCCGGCGCCGCAACAGCCGCTCCTCGCGCCTCACGGCCACGTAAAGCCACTCGCAGCCCTCCATCTCGTTCAAGTCGAAGCCGACGCCCCAGGCGGCACCCCAATCCACGACGCTGTATCTGTCCGTCGGATCCCCCGCCGACGCCGTCTCGCTGATAAGCGTGCTCGTTTTCTCCTTGCTGCGGGGCACTTGTCGAATTCCGAAAATCGAGTCCTGGGTCTCCATTGTGGAAATTTTCTCCCTCTGTCTCTTTCTCTCTCTCGCCCAGGACTCGGGTTACCCAAGCGAGTTGCGTCGGTATGGTTGTTTATCGTTGCCGAAACGTGGTAGGCAAGTTTTTTTTTCCTTGGGCAGCCTCTCTCCTCGAGGACGGAACTGTGGAAAGTCTTTTCTCTATATAGTCAGGGGGCCTGGTATATCCCCTGCGGTGCTTCGTGGTAGCTTTCTTCATTTCCTTTTCCCACCCAAGGTTAGATGTTACTCGAGATGGGCTCGCAGATTGCTCAAGGTATAACAGGCTGTTCCGGCCCCCCTCGCACCAAACGCGAGGGCCATTCGCGGAGTCGGGTGACAAAGACTTGGAGGTGTCTGCAAAGATCATGAAAGCGAAAATGCAAATATGTGGACATGAAATACAAACGTACTTTGAAAAAACTAAATGTTCCCCGGCATACGGCTGTCCATTTGTTCTTGCTTCAGCAGGCAGAACCCCTCCAAGGTAGACTTCATACTCGTACATTGTACTAGGTACGCCAAAACTGCCTTGCGGGCTTTGTACTGATGACTTCAACTCATCTTATTTTTTAAGAAAAAAATCTTCAGCCTTTTCAAAGGCTTATATATATGCAGCTTCATTTCTGTTTGATCTATCACCAGTTTAGGGTCAGGATGACAGGCGCTTCTTAGCACTTATGCTGGGCAGGTACAACTGTGTTGCGCAGTTGTACGTCCCTCGGCACACAACGCACGTTTCCGTGTCCATTCTATGATAAACGAATTTGTTTAACTGTTATTCATGGTAGTATCACTCTCATTTTAGACGAAGCAGGCTTGAAACGGAAGTCGGTCGCATCGTTCCGCACAACCTTGTCCCAGTATTGTCATTATTCCCGTGGCGTTTCACTCGCAAAGGCATTCTATGTTGCTCTAGGCTCCTTTTATTCCTATCGAGTAAAATTTACAAGGCGATGAACACTGGTGTTTACTGTAGCCAGTCGTGGTCACATCGCCATTGGGATTTGGATTAGGCATGGCTACTTGTCATGTGGCTGGCACACCACCTCTGTATAACCAAGCTACGCGGCTTTGACCTTAGCTTGACCCATTCCTAGATACCTGTAGAGTTTTTGGATTAATGAAACTTGAAGCAACTCGCACGCGTCTCGTCATGCCGGTTTGTAGATGGGATCTGGGGCCCAAGTCGGGTTACTTTGCACGTACCCTAGAGTACGCTGCGAATTAACAACTGATAGGTAGCTTATGTGCCTATGAATTGTGCCCTCAGCAATGACATGTCATATAGAGGGCCCCTATATTACTGGGTCTTACTCTATACCAGTATAAATAGCTGGGTCGTTTATTTATAGAGGAACGATGCGGCCAATTTCTTGAAACTATAGCTTGAGAACGGCCTCGCGATCGGATTAGGCCCAAGATCGCCGTGGTTGAGAATCCGCTAAAGCAAACCACGGACCCAGTTGAACAGCACCATCTTACGCCAATACAGCTCTAATGATCCTGGCAGTCGTTCAAATCGTGGGTTACGATGCTGGGTAATTCCGGGTTGGGCAGTCCTATCTGGCAGCCTGGCGAGGGGATGGGGAATGTCGGTGCCTGGAGGCTTTGCCGTTCCCACCGAAACTGGGCGAAGGCTACTGAGTGGAGGGCGCCACTTTGACCAGGCTTCATTATTGTCGGCATGGTTATTGGCCAGGGGTTCGTTACGGGACCGGGCCTCGTTGCAGGTCCGAGAGACGTGTCATCATCACTCGAAAGGAGGGGGGATGCTCCATGGAGGCATGTATAGGAATACTGGCGAAAGTCGGAACCAGGCGAAGCATGACAACGGTCAGATAGAGCACTTGGTTATGGGTGCTGCTTGGTGACCTGGCTTCATGGTGATCGACTTGCAGAATGGGACGTGGCATTGATCTGTCTTGCCAGCCCTACCAAGGCGGGACAGGGGGGATGGATGGGGTTGCATCAAGTTGTGACTTGGTGCTGTCGATGCATGTTGTATTGACTCTTGACTGCATCGAGTTGAAGCGGGAGTTGCGCCACGCCTGAGCCAAGAATAAAGGGTGCCAATCAATACGTTAGAAGTGAGGAAAACCGAGGGGCCCGGAACAGCACATCCGGTTGGGCAAGCAAGGCTTCGCTTGTGAATCCCACCCTTGAGATAGGAGCACAGAGTGAGCGGTGCGGGTGTCAAGACTGCATCTGGAGGGCTGCAAGAGGTGGCAGGAAGGGAATGCAGCCATGCTCGATTTGGAGGAGAGCCTCCCTCTACAATCGACGGCGGCTTGATGGGCCATTCGCTTTGTTGCAGGGTTTTTTGCGTTTGTAGGGCAGTCATAGTAACTACCAGTCCACTCAGGTAGCATCAACATGGATCTGACAGCCCACTGGTAACTTATTAGCACAAGGGGCGACGCGCCAGTGGGTGGCAACTTCACTGGCAAGCTTGCCAGCCCACGCTACTAACCAGTTGATGCTGACGACGAGGCTTTTCCACGGGCTTACGGCGACGACTGCGCAATGCTCGCCGCTAGCCCTGAAGCAAAGTCCGCAAGGTGGTGTGGACTTTCGGCACCAGGATGGATTGTCCAACACAATCCTGCACGCACCGCTACCACCCTTGAATGATCCGTGGGTTAATTCGATGAAGTCCTTATAGGGGCTCGGCACGCGGCATGCATACAAGCTCGTGATGATTTGTTCTGTTTGCGGCGGGGGAAAGGTCGATTCAACAAGGTGCATCGCGGAGTGCGTTGGCGTTGGCCAATTGGGTGGGGGTTTGTGAGGGTGCGGGATCGTGCTTGCATGCTCGGATGTTCAGTACAGTAGTGTGTACTTGAGGACTATCACGGGGAGTTGGTTGGTCGGGATGGACGGATGGGCAGTGAATTGGATGTGGTGGAAGGAGAAGGGATCAGCGGGGAGAGGTGGGCCAGAGGACAAAGAGACAGAAGATTTTGGGGAAAGGGAGGGGAGGAGAGGGCAGGGCGGTCAACAGCGCGTCAACAAGCCGTTTCGGACCGCTGGGTCAAGCCATGCCCGCTGCCGCAGTGTGCTGAGAGAAAACCCTGTCCGAGCTGTTAGTGCTGTTAGTGCTGAATGTACCTGGACTTGCTGCCCCAGCCGGGCACAGCAAGACAACAAGACGGACTACCACCAGCGTCCTCTCACACTAACGCTTTCTCAACGACGCGCTATTCCCTTTTTGGGTCACTAGGCTAGGCAGCAGCGCCTCCGGGCTGCATTCTCCAGTTTTCCTCCTGTCGCTGGCAGAAGTACATCTTGACCTCTTCTCTCATCTTCTTCCGTCCAACACCACCTCACACAATACCATACCCGCTCGCACACCTCAGGCCACATTCTCTCGTGTCGCTCCCCGGATCGTTGCTTGTCATCTGTCGCAAGCCGTCGCTGCTATTGGCCGACTGTCATTGTGTGTTTTTTCCCAACTCTCTTTTCTATATCATCGCAGTTTCCCGCCTTTTCTGCCTCAGTCCTGCGCCACCCCGTTTGTCACCCCTCGACTTCGATTCACGCAACCTGCCTCAAAGGACCTTCGCTTTGCCGCACGCTACACACATCTCGATTCTATCATATACAATATTTACTGTGAAACATTATTTCTGTCACTTTACCGCCCCCTTTGCCGTTGGGCGAAGCACCAGTGCACCTTGGCTCGTCAACTGGGTAAGATCGCAACATAACCCGTTGCCGTCTGTCATCACATCGGCCAACTGCCTTGACACACACTCTCGCATACACCCACATACCTACTTTTTATTCCATTTTTTCTTTACCGTTTAGTCTGGCTCCGTCTCTCCAGAACCCTCCCACCAGAGTTACTTGCCCCAGCCGGAACATTACGTCGAGGTTCGGGCTTGTGACTCACACCACCCCTTGCTGCATCCCAGACGAAACCAAACCATCTTGGGCTAACCGTCTCTTCGGCTGTCAGTTTCCTGCATACTTGAAGTGCTTGTTTATTACTTGCTGGCTTCCCCGCCCGACAGGCGCTCTGCCACAATGTCCTTGGCCAACCCACGCCGCAGAATGATGACTCGTTCCGGGTCCATCGCCGAGAAGGAAATGGCACTTAAGGCCACCACCTCTCTCCAGAAGGGTGCTACCTTCCACTCCCCTTCATCACAAAAGTCCGCTGATGAGGCACATAAGCCACCGCGCCTCGCTCGCTCCCAGTCGTCGCTGGACGACGTAACCGACGCCAACCGCCGCCGCATGGCCTTGACGTCTACTATCAGCGATATCGAGGCAGCCTTTTCGAAAACGTCTCTTTCCGAAGCGAAGCCAATCAAGAAGTCGCCTCTCCGTGACAGGTCGGCTCCTCTACCACGGGGTCTCTTCGAACTACCCATTGTCGACCCGGCAATGGCAAAACAACAGGAGCGTCGGGTTCTCCGCCCCCGCTCGGTTCGCCACAATAGACATGAGCACGCTTCCGACAGCGGCATCGGCAGCTCACTTGCCTCCACAAATGACAAGGCATCCGTTGTCGATGCTTCGTCTAAGAAAACAACCAAGACCACTATGGCTAGCCGCACCACAATCGCTAGTAACAGCAGGCTTGCTCCCACCCTCAGCAACCGCGCTGTTAATCGCATTCACGAGCACACACTTGGTCCTCTTCTGGACAACCCATCATTAAATCCCTTCGAGACGATAGTGTTGGATGTGCGTGCTCGTATTGGTTCCAAGGACATCACTTGTCTTCGAGACGTCGAAAAAGCTCTTATTTTTATGGCTCCGGTAAGTCAGCTTTTCACTGGCATCAGCGTTTGGAGTGATGCTTATCGAAAATTACGCCTGAAGGAGAAAACCAAGTCCGCTGTTCTATACATGCATTTCTGTCTCACGTCGATCCAATGCGTTCAAGCTACTGTCGAGTACTTGACCGACAGCGAACAAGTCCGACCCAGCGATCGCCCCTATACTAGCGGCTACTTCATTGATTTGAAGGAGCAGATCTATGAATATGGCAGGTTGCTTGCTACGCAGGAGAAGGGAGAACTTCCTGAGGCCATGGAGATCGATAAGTATGTACCACGATTCGTGCCTCTCGAGCACTCTGCTAATACATCACTCAGAGGTGATGATATTCGCCTGTTTGGAGGCTATTCTGAAAATGGCCGACCCGCCGAGCTCATTCGCGTCAAGAAGGATGGTACTGCATTCTCCATGGCCACTGGTAAGCCTGTTGATTTGAACGAGCCCCCGGTCAAGTTCAAGCGCTCCCTCAGCGAGCAGCTTGACGATGAAGAGGAGATCATGCGCTCCATGGCCCGTCGCAAGAAGAATGCTACGCCAGAAGAGCTCGCGCCCAAGAAGTGCCGCGAGCCCGGCTGTAACAAGGAGTTCAAACGCCCTTGCGACCTAACTAAGCACGAGAAGACGCATTCTCGTCCTTGGAAGTGTCCCATCCCGACCTGCAAGTACCACAGCTACGGCTGGCCCACGGAGAAGGAGATGGACCGTCACGTCAACGACAAGCACTCGGACGCACCCGCAATGCATGAGTGTCAGTTCAAGCCCTGCCCCTACAAGTCGAAGCGTGAGTCGAACTGCAAACAGCATATGGAGAAGGCTCACGGCTGGACCTACGTACGTACCAAGTCCAGCGGCAGAAAGATGCCGACTAAGCCTGTCGCAATGGATACTCCTGCCATTTCGAACCTGTCGCCTCCAAACACTACGCCTAGCTACAGCGTGCCAACCCCGCCACAGGATGTCCTTCATCAGGACATGTCGACCGCCGCTTTCCCCACGTATGCGGCCGAGGCGGACTGGCTGGCGACGGCCAATATTTCCCCTGAATCTCTCGACAGCTTGGAACTCGCCCATGAAAATGCGTCACCCTCTTCGACTGCTTCCTCATACGAGAACTTTCCTCCGTACCAGAATGGTTCTGCCTTCATCATCAACAGCGAGGAAGATATCTACGCTGCGAGCATGCGGCTTCCGCACATGGCCATGGATGAGCAAATATACAACAAGCTCGTGTCTTCTTCCCAGATGCCGGAATTTCCGATGGTGCCACTGACGGCCACCCATATGGATATTGATGTCCCACTGCACTTTTCTCCCGCTGGCCAGGGTGACGCGATGCTATACACGGCCACTTCTCTGCGTGAAGTGGCTGAAACTTTTGACGAGTCACTTAACGACGATACGGTCGATTTCCAGCTCTTTGATCATATGGGGAAGCTGAGCGATGTGTCACTGTTTGATGAAATGCCAAGCGCCAACATGGGCTATTCGCAAAACACACAACCGGAAATGTTTGCGGATATTGATTTGGAAACCATGCCTTACCCTTTCTAAGATTAATTCATTCACCACAAGATTGCTTTTGCCGAAGTGGCTCAGTGCGTCTTTTCTGTATTTTTGGAGTCATGGCGCTCGACATGACAGAGCAGCCTCTACGAATTTAATGTATCAAGATGAAGCGGAAATTCATTTGCATCACTGTTTTGCAAGTAGATAGTTGCGCATGGGATTTCAAATACATTCTTGTGCCCGATTTTGCAGCTGACTGTGATGTGTGTTATGAAGTGGGAAAAGCAGAACAAAATGTAACGTTTCTGGCACAACTACCACACTGCCAGCTACCAATAATACTGTAACTCGATGTCTTTGCTGGTGCTCCCTCAGTGCGGCACGAAAAAGTAGCTGCCAACAAGTGCGAGGCCAGGGGAAGGAAGCTACGGTGAGTGGCACAACTTGCCGCGGGAACCAGGCATGTATGTCCAAGCAACTTGTACTGCGTAGATCAATGGCACCTTGCTCTACGGACTATTTACCTAACCCTTGTTCTAGTTGAGAGACGCCGGAACATGCTAGCGCTGCCATGCAGAATGCCAGAGAGAGAGAGAGAGAGTGCCACTCCCAAGCACAATGCCAGCGAGAGAGAGAGAGCTTAGAGATGACGGCGAGGATTGGAGGGAGGTATTGAGCTGACCTTGACGAGGCGGACGGCCCTGAACCAATGCTACCTGTTATTGAGCTGACATGCAGTCAGTGCATAGAATAACCTTAACACGCACTCCGCAGCGACGAAACCTGATTACAGACGACCTTTTGCGTTGGTGAAACAAGGTTCTCATGTGATGTCTCTTGCGGAGAATGCCATGTGTTTGCGCAATTGTTGAATCCCTGCTGTTCTAGAACCTCAGAGTATAACGACTTGCCAGAGACGGGACCGAGGCGGCAAGAAGAAACCCACACGAGCGTTATGCAAAGACTAGCTGTTTACGTTTTACATACACACATGTCTTTTTGATCAATATCAAGACCCGGATAGGCTATTGGTATTTCTCCTAGCCCCCGCTTTCTCAGACAGTTGCGTGCTTGGAGGTTCCGATGCTGCATGGACTGACGTGATCGGGCCGCCCCACGACGCCATAGATACTAGGAGGTTGTCGATGTCGCAACCGCAACTGCGGGCTATAAGTTTGCCAAGTCCTTTATTAGGGATCCAATTGCTCCAATCAGGGAAATCTGGTTGGTTCGGGGCAGCACGGAAGCTGCATGGGCAAGTTTGGCTACTGCAGGCGGATTAAGGCTGGGACCCGGGGGGAGGGAGGGGGGCTGCTCTTGGGTAAAACAGTATAAAAGGGTTAACATGACACTTGGCAAGTGGTGCAACCCATTCGCTGGCTAGCACCTAATAATCTACTAGACGAGCGAGTGTGAGTACTTGCTTAATCTCTTCCCTGCTTGCTAGGAAGAAACGATGGCTCAACAGCCGGGCAAGGCGCCCGCCGGGATGACGCTGGATAAACTGGGCAGCAGTGGCTCCGACTCGGCCAGCACATCGGACGATTCGAGCAAAGACCGGACCGATGGCAACGTATTCCTCGGCGGCGGCTCGACGGAGCACTACGAGCCGATTCCCGAATACGAAGGCCGTCACCGGTACGATCCCAAGGCGGAGTGGACGGCCAAGGAGGAGAAGCTGCTGGTTCGAAAGGTATGTCTCTTGTTTGTGTGGTTTGTTTGAAGCCAAGGCATTTTTCGTATTGAAGTAGCTGACATGATGCAAAAACAAAAATAGCTCGACTACAGAATCTGCACCTGGGTCTGCGTCATGTTCTTCGCGCTGCAGCTGGACCGCGGCAACATCTCCAACGCGCTGGCGGACAACTTCCTCAAGGACCTGCACCTGACGACCAACGACTACAACCTGGGCATGACCATCTTCTACCTGTGCTTCCTGCTGGCGGAGCTGCCGTCGCAGGTCATCTCCAAGAAGCTGGGGCCGGACGTGTGGGTGCCGGCGCAGATGGTGCTCTGGAGCCTGGTGGCGATGCTGCAGTGCGTGATCCGGGGGCGGACGGGCTTTCTGGTGACGCGCGGCTTCCTGGGCGCCTTTGAGGGCGGCTTCATCCCGGACGCGATCCTGTACTTGTCGTACTTTTACGACTCCAAGGAGCTGCCGGTGCGGGTGAGCTACTTTTACACGGCCAGCAACCTGACGCCGATCATCTCGGCGTTTCTGGCCTACGGCATCCTGCACATGCGCGGCGTCGGCGGCTGGGAGGGCTGGCGGTGGCTGTTTGTGCTCGAGGGCGGGCTGACGGCGCTGATTGGCGTCGTCTCGTGGTTTTACCTGCCGCCGAGCCCGACGCAGACGGCCGGCGGGCTGCGCGGCAAGGACGGCTGGTTCGACGAGCGGGAGGAGGTCATCATGGTGAACCGCATCCTGCGCGATGATCCCAGCAAGGTCCGTCAACCCCCCCTCTCTCTTACCCTCCTGCTGATGACCCAACTGACAACCTCAAAAGGGCGGCATGCACAACCGTCAGGGCCTCACCCTGCCGCTGCTCTGGCAGGCGCTGTCCGACTATGACCTCTGGCCCATCTATCTCCTCGGCATCACTCTTCTGCAGCCCGTCGCGCCGATCCAGAGCTACCTCACGCTGAACCTGCGGCAGCTCGGCTTCGACACCTTCCAGACGAACCTGCTGACCATCCCCGGCTACGTCCTCTTCGCGATCCAGCTGATCGTGTGGACGCGCATCTCGGAGCGCATCAACAACCGCTTCCTCGTCGTCTTCTTCTGCTCCGTCTGGCTGTTCCCGCTGGTGCTGTCGCTGCGGCTGCTGCCGGACGGCGCGAGCAGCTGGGCGCGATACGCGCTGACCGTGCTGGTCATCGGGTACCCCTACGTCCACTCCATCGTCGGTATGTTGAGCCCATTCCCCCCCCCGGTTGACTCTCGAAGACGGAAAGCTAACCCTGAGGGTTTTCCTCCTTAGTCTCGCTGACATCACGGAATGCCGGGTCCGTGGCCGGCAGGACGGTCGGCAGCGCAGTGTACAACATGTGCGTGCAAGCAGGCAGCATCATTGCCTCCAACGTGAGTCGGGCGTTTCCGTTTTTTCATCGCTTGCGTATTTCAGAGCGTGCTAACTTGGAGGGGTGGGGGGGATAGATTTATCGAGAAGATGACAAGCCGTACTACCGCCGCGGCAACTCGTCGATCCTGGGCATCATCGCCTGGAACGCCGTCTTCACCCTCGCCATCAAGGGATACTACGTATGGCGAAACAAGACAAAGGCGACCAAATGGGACGGCATGACGGCCGAGGAGAAGCGCAACTATGTCGATACGACGACGGAGAAGGGAAGTAAAAGATTAGATTTTAGATTCGCGCACTGAGATGTGCATGTGCGACAGACGTATAGACTCAACACAATGTATTGGATAAGAGTGACTTATAGAAGAATGAGAATTTGAAAGCCCATCTGCCTCTTTGACTTTCTCTGGATCGTTTTGTAGATTTGAACAACATTAGGGGTTAGGAATACTACAAATACGCCATGGCGGGCGACACCGACTGGGACATGTCGCGCTTCACCTTTGCCGCCATTGGGAGGATGCTGTGATGTGCATATGGGCATCGGGCATGGTTGGCAGGTATCCGCAGACGCAGACGTATCTGGGCGGGACGCGAAGCAGTCGTCGAGCTGGGAGTGTAGGCGAGGTGAGGTGAGAGGTGAGTTAGGCACGGACAAGTTGGCCTGCATCGGAGGAATACGTGTAACAGATATAGTGAAGCCCCTGTCGTTATGTGTCTGGCGGAGTGGAGAGGGCATCTCCTACAGGAGGGGGGGGCTCGTGTGGCGGTGCCCCTGGCCAGAGGTTCCGGTGATGGTGGAGTTGAAGTAGAACGTGAAGAATGTGAAGATATTAGCTGGACGACGGAGTCGAAGCAGAATATGAAGAATGTGAATATATTAGACGAAGGAACTGAAGGGGGATGTAAGGATGAAAGAATGTAATAGCTTAGAAGAAGGAACATGAAAATGGCAATAGATAGATGAATTCGCTTGGGTATAAAACAAGTCTGTGGCTTCGTAGCTGTTGGTAGCGAAGATACTGGCATGGGTAAACGGAGTTGTAGTTTGGTTATGCGAGGCATGATTCCTCGGAACGTGTGCTCGTGCCACCTTGATGGGGTGAAACCATTGTTCCACGTTCCATGTCCCGAAGAGCCCCTGGTCTGTGCCATCAGTTCAACGTGGTTCACAGTCGTGTTCGCTACCGACTCTTTTTCCCCCTTGTACCCTTTTTCTTCTTCCCAATGTCCTCCTCGTCCGTCCAGTCGTCCATGTTTCGAACCGGCTTCGGCGGCTTCGGCGGCCTCGCCATCTTCCTCGACGTCACCGTACCCTCCCCCTCCTTCGCCGGCTCATCACTCCCCTCCCCCTCCGCCCCCTCCTCCTCGCCATTCACACCCTCCACGTCGCCATCCAGGGCCTCGGCCTCGCGCTCGCCCATCAGGCGCGCCGTCTTGGCGCACCTGTCCGCCGCGTACTTGTCGCGCATGCGCTTCGTCTGCGGGACGGGCTTGACGCGCGCGGGCACCGTCCGCAGCGTGCCGGCGGCGCGCAGCGCCTTGAAGACGTAGAGGCGGCGGTTGTTGAGGCTGAAGAGGTGGCCGGTGGCCGGGTCGCGCAGGACGCTGATCGGGGGCAGGTCTGCGGGGGCGAGGGTGCCGCGCAGGGCGGCGTCGAGGGTGTCGCGGACGCGCCGGCCGCAGGAGAACTGGGGACGGAGACGGGAGAAGGTGAAGAAGACGTCGTCGGGATCGATGTCGGTGAGGGACATGGTAATGGTTTTTGTGTTGGCTGTTTCATGCGGCGGGAGGAACGAGACTGTTGGGCGGGCGGCACGGCGGGGTTCTACTGGTCCACTGAATGATCAGGGTAAGTTAAGCGCGGGCAAGCAAGGCATGCTGAACATGCTTTGCAGTGGTGATGCGGCTGTTCATGGAGCGATGTATGTATAATATCCCATCACCAGGGTTTTTTTTTTTGCTACTCCATAGTACATGGAGATGCATATCTGTCCGAATTATGGAGCCACAGTCCATCCCTGATTGGCCAGACCGGACAGCTGGTGACCGGGCCAGCAGCTCTACATTCATCTTGCGGCAGCATATATTCGTACATGGATATGGCCCCTGCAAGGGTTGACAGCCCCATGATCTGCGGCTGCAAGGGGATTCCTGTATCCAACTGACAGCCGGTTGAAAATGACGATGGCTGAAGTCACGGCACAGAATAGCCAGCGACGAGCGCTAACGAAATATGTCAGCCTGCCAACAACTACCTAGAACTAGTCTAGTTAGTATCTCGTACTGGCGGGGGCCAAGGAAGGGACCCTTTTTAGCGGCCGCAGCAACGGCTTGGAGCCCCGGCGGGCGTTTGGCCATTGGCATTGACGTGTTATAAAGTCGTGTTCAGCGCATTCACGCCCTTTTAGGGGAATGTGATGGACATGACTCTGTGTTGGGATTGGCTGCCTCGTCCTGTCACTGGAACAGGCTCGGACATATCCCAGTACGCTTCCGCGAGCATTCCTCCACCAGTCCGTTAGTACCAGTTCTTAGGGGTGGCTGTGACGTCCATCCTCGGACTTGGTATTGTCAGAGCCAGTAAAAATAGAAAATAGAAAAATAGCTTCAGAAATACGACCTGGTCAGTTGAGGCTACCGGCCTGCCAGGCTGTTCTGTTCTGTCTTGTCGTATTCAAAGTCAACCAGTTATCATCAAGAGAGAAAAAAAAAAAGGAAAATACAGACTGGATGCAACACGAGGGTCTTCTCCCTTTATTTTTGTTTTGGTTCTTTTAATTTCCGCGCCCACTCAGCCCAGCCTCGCCACGAGTCACACTATTGACTATTGTCACGACGTCAGTCAGCCCAAAGACCTTGCAAACGCCGCACAATCCACCCTCACCATCCACCGCCCACCATCCATCATCCATCGTCTCTTCATCCTCCCCATTATTACCAGTCAAATACGAAACAAAGGAATAGCAACCATGCCAACGCCATTGTCGCACTCCACGACTCCAATAAGAACCCACTGCTGGCCCTCTTCTGTCATCTCGCCAACCTCTTCCTCGTCTTCTTCAGTTTCCTTGCTTCCTTTTGTTCTCTCAATTTCTTAGCCTCTTCCAGCCTACGCCAGACACAAGTCTAGTATTCAGTCGTCCATTACCACACACCTCTACCTAACTATTAGACACTTGGCCGACACTCGCTCTACTAATACGTTTTCCCTCGATAACAAGCATTTTCCATTTTGTACGGATTTCTGTCGAGACTTACACATCAGCCTACCCGCTACATCCGTCGACTTCGTTGTTTGCTTGGATACAGCAAGCTCGCAAACACACGGCCACTCCCTACTCAGTCACCCTCTTCATGTCCTAGGGATTAATTCCAGACTTGTACAAATATATATACAGAGTAGAGGCATTCTTATATTCACAAAACATACACACACGCATACACACACGCCGCCATGCGTCCCTCAACTGGCACCGCCACCCTGCTGGCGCTCGCTTCCGCCGCTTCCGCCAAACTGCAGTATCTCGGCGTCGCCATGTCCGGCATCGACTTTGGTTGCAACATTGACGGCACCTGTCCGCTCAAGACGGTCGCCCTGCCCCTCAAAAACTACGGCGGTGCCGACGGCAAGGCCCAGATGGAGCACTTTGTCAAGGACGACAAGCTCAACATCTTCCGGCTGCCCGTGTCCTGGCAGTTCCTCACCAACGCCAAGGGAGGCAGCGACCTCGACGCGCAAGGATGGGAGAGCTACGACACGCTGATGCAGACGTGCTTCGACACGGGCGCCTACTGCATGATCGACCTGCACAACTTTGCGCGCTTCGACAACGGCATCGTCGGCCAGGGCGGACCCTCGGACGCCACATTTGCGCAGCTCTGGGCCAACATGGCGACCAAGTACAAGGACAACGACCGCGTCCTCTTTGGCCTGATGAACGAGCCGCACGACCTTGACATGGCCAAGTGGGCGGGCACATGCCAGGCGGCCGTCACGGCGATCCGCAAAGCCGGCGCCCTGACGCAACCCATCCTGCTGCCGGGCAACAACTTCTCAAGCGCGGCCGCCTTTGTCCCCAACGGCAGCGCGGACCTGCTGTCCAAAATCACCAACCCGGACGGCTCGACCGACGGCCTGCTGCTGGACCTGCACCAGTACCTGGACAAGCTAAACTCGGGCCAGGAACCCGAGTGCACAACGGATAACGTCGAGGGCTTCGGCATCATTGCGGCGTGGCTGCGCGCGAACAACCGCACGGCGATTGTGTCGGAGACGGGCGCGTCGATGCAGGACTCGTGCATGCAAAGGTTTTGCGCGCAGAACCGCTTCATCGCCAGCAACACGGACGTCTTTGTCGGGTTCGTCGGGTGGAGCGCCGGCAGCTTCGACGGGACGTACGTGATGACGCTGACGCCGACGGGCACCGCCGGCGCGTACACGGACAACAAGTTGATGCAGCAGTGCATCCTTGACGTTTTTAAGGGCAAGCTCAGCCCGCCCCCGGCGTCAACCTCCTCGGTGCGGCCTCCGCCGTCGTCGGAATCGGGCGCGCAGAAGACGAGCAGCTCCGTCTTCATCGAGAACCCGAGCACGCCGTCGAAGCAGCCGGCGGATGGTGCGGCCGGAAGGCTGTCGAGCAGCGGTGCCGTGGCCGTCGTGGCTGCGGCAGCTTTCTGCTTGGCTGCTTTTTAGAGGTTGATTTACGCATGTTGCTCGGCGCCGGCCTTTTTAGGTTCGACCTGGACATGCTGTACATATTATGGGAATCTTTCATCTTCTTTTTCTTGTTAGAAGGTGGTGCTGTCATCTGTGGGCATTTGATAGGGCGTTTGGGACAATTACTACAGGCATAATGGAAGAGCTGGATGAGAAGGCAGTTAGAATAGCATTTTTATAGAATTATAGAAAATGGGAGAAATTTTTCTTAATCTAGATGGATCCTTGGTTGTGCATATCTTGACTTGGAATCGGTGGTATATAAACCTATTCTGGTCAACTTCTGGCGTTTTATTGGACGGGGATGGGCGCGCCCGAGACAGACATGCTTGGCACATTTAGGCCATTTAGGCGATGGCAGTATAGTTAGTTCTCTACCGAAGAAAGCCGTTGGGCTATTTTTTAGGGCCGAATGTTAAAAACTTCATAAATTTATGCAATGCAGCTTGCCGAGTGAGTACTGGCACTACAGGTTCATGTGCACCAGCTTCCAGCCGTCGCTATACTCGAGCATATGTAGTTGTAGTGCATGTGAGTTTTAGTGCATGCATCTGTGTTTTAGTGCACTCACGCATTGATTTTGTCCCGCTTGATCGCTGTGGAGGCACTGTCAGGAGTACATTACAGTACGTACAGTACAGTGCTTACAGTACAGTGCTTTCTGTACAGTACTTACAGTACAGTACTGCAGCTCTTTGATCTCTGTGCTCGTGCTGTGCTTCAAGTCCACTCCACCATACATACTTGAAACTTGCGCCTCTCTCTCCATCTCTCAGATGTATCCACTCGCGGTACACTTTCGTAGGGACAAATTGGTTATTCTTCCTAGCTGATGCCATTAGCTGATCTAGTCGGGTTCGCCCTGCGGTTTCCCGTTGGCCAATGCCAGCAACTGATGCTTGTCCAGCCCGCCCCTTGTGCAGCCATCCTGCAACCGCCACACTGCAACAGGGTCGGTCAGCCGCTTGCCTCAAAGCCATTTATTTGGTCGGGCAATTTTTCAACCAAATGGTGCCAAGGGAATCCATGCAACCGGACGGGACGGGGGCTCCTGGTGGCGGTTTGGGGCGGTTTTACCATTTTTCTCCTCTCCTTCCGAATGCAGGATCCTGGACGCGGGCAAAATCATGAGGAGAATACAAGGATTTGCAACGACCCACGAGCTGCCCATCTACGAGAGTGAGGGAAATACGAAAAAAAGAACAAAGAAAGAAAGAGAGACAGGGAGAGAAAGAGTGAGAGTGATACAGTGAGAGAGAAAGAATTCTGCATCACCAAGCCTCTGCAGTCCTTGATATCCTTGTTGTAGACGGGCAAATCAGTCTGGATCTGCCCAACTTTGGGCATCCAGCCCTCTCTGAACCTTGATGCAACCTAGAAGAATTACTGAAAACCGGAAACCTGCATATTGTGCATGTTTTCGTTCTTTCCACACACGCAGAGTTCCCGCCGCATGGCGTCCAGACCGCCCCCTCTCCCAACCTAACAACCCCTTCGGATACAGCCATTTGTCCCCTCTTGAATATCCGTGATCCCATGTCATCTCCCCATACTGCGCTATTGGGTTAACCTTTGCCCCATCAGGCAAGTGATGGCGGCGCCAAGGTCCCCAGTTTCTGCACGGACTGGACGAGTCAGTCGATTGATGAAACATGATGCAGTGTAAAGAGGATTCCGAGAGCTGAATTATTAAGGATCATGGGTCTTGTTTGTTCGATTGCTGAAGCGGCAAGCCATAGTATTGATAACGCGTGTTTGTCGTTGACACGGATGAGAGAGGAGCAGTTCGAGGCCTGAGGGGAATAGGAGCTGGGACGAGGCTCGAAATCTCTCGCCGTGTAAGAAATGCGTCTATGACCTATTACCGATGTGTTTAAGCAGTATAAACAGTTTAACCAGCCTTGATTGGCACCCCCTCCACCCTCCACCATGCCGTCATCCCAGCCAAACCCGGCCGCCTTGTCGGCGCCTGCTGCTTCAGCCTCATAACGATGCTGGTATAACTCAAGTTTGTAAAGCTCTACCGAAACCTTGTCTCCGGTGCCTGACGCTAATAATGCATACAGCCTTTCCGCACTGCTTAGTTCAAACCAAAACAGCCCTGCCATGTCCCGGTCAACAGCCATCCAACCTCGTCTCCTCCCGTCCCTGGGTCCGTTGCCCCTCAAAACATGATTCAAATCTCTTGGGACGAATCTTGAATATTGACCGGTATATCCTTGGAAAGGATCTTCGGCCGAGACCCAGTCCAGCAAACATGCAGGGTTTGTTCTGCTCCAATGCTCCACTGAACCGACACGTCGATTGCTTGTATTAGTGACTACACGATGAACGAGCACCTTGCCTATGCCCCCGAGCAACCGGACTGCCCTTGCCGAGCAAACACGGCAGATCCAAGCTTATAGAACTCACTATATAGTTCTGATGATCCGCTAGAGCTGTCTCTACTATCTTGTCATACCTCCTCACTTCTCTTCTTCCCCAGTGCTCTTTGTCTCTCCTTATACCGGCATTCCAACTAACCCACTGTCCTTCTTTCTCCTTCTATCCAATACCAGTTTCTTTCATTCATTCTCCAGACATTCCTTTACTGTCACGCAGTGCGTCACGCTTCCTCCTTCCCCTACCATCACGATGCGCACAGTCGCTCTCGCCACCACCATGGGCCTGGCAGTCCAGGCCCTCTCCCTGGCCAACAACCTCGCCACCGTCGACGACAACCGCGCCGTCGACCTCCCCGGCCTCCTCCGCCTCCCCGTCGAGGGCAGCCGCAGGACCCAGAAGACCGGCCCAGCCAGCCGCCGGCGACAAGCCTCGGCCGACCTCCTCAACACCGACCAGGGCACGCAGTACCTCATCTCCCTCAGCATGGGCACCCCGGCGCAGGACGTCAAGGTCGCCTTCGACACGGGCTCCAGCGAGCTCTGGGTGAACCCAGACTGCACCACCTCCAGCAGCGCCAGCAGCCAACAATTTTGCGAGGGCCTCGGCGCCTACTCGGCCAGCTCCAGCACCGCCGTCAAGCTCGGCACCCAGGGCGGCGTCACCTACGGCAAGGGCCAGGTCAAGTTTGACTACGTGCGGGACACAGTCGGCCTCGGCGGCGGCGCCACAATCACGAACCAGACCTTTGGCGTCGCCTACTCCACCACCGACCTGTCCAGCGGCATCCTCGGCGCCGGGCCGGTCCTGCGCGGCTTCGACGAGGCGCCGTACCCGATGGTGGTGGACTCGCTCGCGCAGCAGGGCGTCATCACCGCGCGCGCCTTCTCCGTGGACCTGCGGTCCGTGGACAGCCCCCGCGGCGCCGTCATCTTTGGCGGCGCCGACACCAAAAAGTTTTCCGGCACGCTGCGCCGCAGCCCGATTGTGGTGCCCGGCCCGGACGGCGCCGTGCGCTACTGGATCACCATGGACGGCGTCGCGGTGCACGCGCCGGACGGCTCCGTCAAGCAGGCGCTCGCGGACGGCGCCACCCTCGACGTCTTCCCGGACACGGGCGCGACGCTCGGACACTTGCCCGCCGACGTCGTCGACGCCATCGCGGCCGGCTTCCCGGGCGCCGAGCGGCAGGGCGACCTGTACACGGTGCCGTGCGGCTTGCGCGGCGAGAACCGCACGGTGGACTTTTCGTTTGGCGGCGGCGCCGTCATCAAGGTGCCGTTTTCCGATTTCATCTGGCAGGCCGGCACGAACATGTGCGTCCTCGGGGTCGCGCCGGCGGAGGGCAAGACGTGGGCGCTGGGCGACTCGTTCCTGCGCGCCGCGTATGTCGTCTTTGACCAGGACAACAAGAACCTCTGGCTCGCGCAGGCGGCCGACTGCGGCACCAACCTGGTGGCGTTTGGCAAGGGCGCCGATGCCGTCACGGCTCTTCAGGGTGAATGCGGAGGCTCGTCGGTCGGGGGTGCTTCTTCTTCTTCTTCTTCTTCTTCTTCTTCGTCTCCGTCTCCGTCCAGCACGGCCGCTGCTCCCACCGCAACCAACCCGACCTCTTCTGTCCGTCCAACTGCCGACTCTTCTGCCGGGTCCACCACCCGCACCAAGCCGACCTCTTCGGTCCCGGATACTGGATCCTCCAGCACCCGCAGCTCCAGAACCCGCATCTCTTCCGCCCGCTCCGGCGCCAGCGTCGGCACTTCCTTGGCCCTCCCGGACACCGGCGGCCACTCCACCGCCGCTGCCGCCGCCGCCGCCACCGACGTCTCCCCTCCGAGAAACTCCTGGCCGACGTTCACGTTCCCGTACATCACCCTTGCCGCCTCCACCATCACCTCGTGCCCGCCCGTCGCGACCGACTGCTCCGTCGGCCGCGTCACCACCGCCACCATCACCACCCACGCCATCTGGTCCCCCGGCGACGACTTGACCGGCGGCCTCCTCGCCTTGCTGCCGCGGGACAACAACATGGCCCCGGTGGCCGGCTCGGCCTCCGACGCGGCGGTAGCAGCAACGACGACGACGACGGCCGGTGGCGCTTCCGAGGCTACCAAGGTGATGACCGCTCCTACCGAGACCAAGACGACTGTCACCGGCCTCTCCGCTGCCACCGGTCCCAGCACCGGACTCATCACCAAGCCCACTGGCGCCGGCCCGGTCGTCGCCGCCGCGTCCGGCATGTTTCGCGTCTCTGGCGCCGCCCTTGTCGCCGCTGCCCTTGCCGCTTTTATGCTGTAGGTGAGCTAGTGTGGGCTAGTTCTACCTTCTGCTTTCCTGTCGTTTTTATGCATCGTACATGGTCGATTGGACATTTCATGGGTATTGAGTCAATGCAATCCCCAACGTCTTGTGGAGCGAGAGCAACCTTTTCTTTTCACCTTTTTTCTGCTTGGACAACTTGGTCCAGGTCAATTTCGATTTTCAAATATTCCATTAGAGTAGCCAGTCTACAATTTAACGGCATGCATGGAGCCATTTTACAAGATTCAATATTCTAGATCGTTATATACGAGCGAGCCATGCATGACCTTGACACGCACCAGGCTTCGTGTGCTAGAGCTTGCATGACAAACTAAAAAAAAAGTACCCCTATGCAACGCCGTCGCTAAAACAACTGTCAAACTATCATATGTATCAACTTCCTTACTTGGACCACGCCTCGTAGACGCCGACATAGTCGACCTCCATAGCCGCCCCCAGCCCACCAACCGTCGTGCTCGTCGGCGTCTCGAAGCCGGCCCTAGAATTCGCAAAGCTACCACCAACCGCAACGTTGAGGAGAAGAAACTTGCTACTGTCCACCAGCTGGCCCCAGACCTCGTCGCTGCCGAGGTCAGACTGCTTGAGCACCAGGACCGGCGCGTCATTGACAAACCACGTCATGCGCTCCTCCGGGCCGAGCTCCGCGTCCGTCGCGCCGGTGCCGCGCCGGCGGTCCAGCTCCCACGAGAAGACGTTCCACTGGTCGCGGTCGTAGAGGTAGTCGCCAGTCTCCTTGAAGCGGCCGACCGGCTCGTTGCACGGGCCGCCCTGCGGCGTCGGCCCGCAGTGCAGCGACTGCCAGACCGAGGGCTGGCCGTGGGTGCTCTCGAGGAAGTCGACCTCGCCGACGGACGGCCAGTTCCAGTAGTTGTCGCGGTGTGCGCTGCCGAGGGACCAAAAGGCCGGCCAGATGCCCCACTGCTCGGCGGCGGCGGCCAGGCCGAGCTTGATGCGCGCCGAGACGCGCACCTGCTGGCCGATGGCGGCGCCAAAGTCCCAGGCCGGCAGCGTCTCGACGCGCGCCGAGGTCCAGCCGCCGCTCTGCGGGTCGCGGACGGGGATGATGCGCAGGGTGCGCTCGCGCGTGATGTAGATGTTGTCCGGCGACGCCGTGTACGACTGGATCTCGCCGGTGCCCCAGTTGGCTGGCCCCCCGGGGTACTGCGTGCCGAGGTCGTGTTTCCACTTGGTCAGGTCGAGGGTACTGTTGGAGAAGTCGTCGTAGAAGATGGCCCGGGAGAAGCCGGCCGGTAGCGGGACGTCTTGGACGCCACTGTCGGCACCATAAGCGGACGCCCTGGACACCAGGAGTGCGGTGATGGCTGTTAATGTGCGTAAAGCCATCTTGATCAAGATGCCAGTGAGGCTCGAGAGATGTCGCGGGTGACCAAGTAATCAGCACATCTAAAACCCTCGCGGGGAGGGCAAAAAAGGTGAAATAAGTCCATTATATAAATGACCATAGCAGTGAGCCCAATGGTCGGTGCTACTTTAGACTTTCGTCTCAGGACATAGCTGCGAGAAGCGCAAGCCAGAATCGGCCAGTCTGGTTGGCATTTTTGTGATGGGGTCACCGATTGCGACGTTGACGGCCCGTCCGCGAAGTAGCAACAAGTCAAAGCTCACCTTGGGCCGGATAAGTCGGTAGCCGGTAGTCTAGATACCAACTATCGAGAGCCCAATCACCTAACAGAATCCAAGCATAGTATGGATACTCTCCGACGGGAAGAAGCTGAGTGGAGGTATGGCCCTTAAAAGAGAAACGAACTTGGTCTTGGCCGCTTCGGTTCCTGTAAGTTGACAGCCTCCTCTTATTGGGCAAGGGCGCAGACATGTGGCAACCCAAATCCTGTGAATTAATACTGCGATCTGTGGTGCTGGACCAGTCACGTACGGACGGGTGCGGTGCCACTGAAAGAATGCCATCACACACCGTTTCGTTTCAGTTTCAACAGCTCCTAGCCTGTAAAACTCCGAGACGACCTTGGACATGCGCCTTCGTTCATTAATAATTTGCAGCGAGCGGAGGTTGTGCAAGTTATTGCAATGTCGACACAGCGGCAATTTACGTTTCAATCGTCCGGTGATCAGATCACGCTCGACTCTGAGTAGAATCGCCATCTTGGTACGCAAAGGCAGGTTCGCTTGCGAGGTCCGATCCAGTGGCCGTGCCTCGGAAAGACGGTGAAGTCGTCGGAGGGCCATGGCGTAGACCAAGTTGTCTGTCTTGTTCGGCCAAGGCCTCCTTGGAGATGTGTACGTTGTATGCGCTAAATTCGGGCCTAAGGCAGAACGATGCTGCGCACGGAGCTTTAACGCCTGTGTGTTAAGGCTGCGACGCTCCTGTACGGCGCATGTTACAGCAACTGTCTCGTGGGTAGAGGAGCGGCCTCATTGGACGATCTAGTCCTCTTTGTTGCATCGCATTGACTTGAAGGGATGGAATAAGAGCCGCAGCGGGCCGGCCTGATGACGAGAATCGGGGGGAGAGGTTGGGCACGATTAAAATGTCTTTGTCAGCAAGGAGCCAAGAGCAACCGTTATGCTCGGTTGCACATTGTTGAAGCCTACTCGCGTGGTAATTCCAATAAAAATTAGGGGAAATTCATCAACGAGAACCACAGGCCGTAATTGGTCTTACTTTTAACAGCATCGCACCTTGGAGTGAACAAGTGTTGTGTTGGGTGGGCTTCTTTGTGAAGATACTCCAAGATTATTCCTTTCTCTATTCAGGAGATATGTACTCGCTGATAGCACCGCCTAGGAATGTTTGACAGGCTGGGGACCACCGTAAGGTACGCTCACGCAGCCTCCAGGACAAGCAGGAAACAAAAAACCTTAATGTTCAGGATAGAGTATTGGGGTCTCGTTGCCCGACTCAGGAATTGCCCGAGCGCTGAAAGAAAAGTACATGCATGCATAGTACATGTTAGAGTGAAGAGTTTTTGTGAGCCACAGGAATAAGCCACTTGCGGCAGCAGGCAGTATGTATGTATGTATGATTCAGGCACCAAATGGCCCAAATGGCCGTGGTCCCTGGCGCTAACCCGATTTTACCCAGGAACCCAGGAACAATGACTCGCCTTGTTCTTAGTTTCGCGAGAGAGTTTATTAGTTTCGCGAGGCGCCCACGCCCAAAGCATGGCTTCACGCTTCTGGATGCCCTCTAGCCGCCGCCGTTGACAACGGCCAAGTCATTCCCTTATTATCTCGCCTGCTCCGCGCATCGTCGCCACTTTCGTTAACTTGCCTTTTTCATTCTCTTCTCTAGTTGCTTTTTTTTCTCCCTTCATTTCTTTCCATTCCTTCGAATCCGTTTCACACCTCCACGCTCCTTCCCCGCAAAGAACCCGCAGCGATGTCCCCCGCAGCCCCCTTTGTCGCAACTCTGCTGCTCGCCCACGTCTCCGCCGCCGCCGCTGCCGCCGCCGGGACCAAACTCTCGGTGACGCCGCACGAAAGCTACTCGTCGTCCATCGGCGTGCTCGGCTGCAAGGTCAACACGGACCGCGTCGCGTACTGGCCCGAGATGGTCACCTGCGACAACATCTGCGTCTCCTTGAGCTACGGGGACCGCCAGCTGTACCTGCTGCGCATCGACCAGTCCGGCGGCGCGCACGACATCAGCTACGACGCCTGGAACTATCTCTACACGGGCAAGTCGGCCACCGAGGCGCCGGTCGCAGGTGGCGGGATCGAGATGACGGCCCAGGCGGCCGACCCGGCCAAGTGTGCCGACCTCATCCACACCGAGGGCAAGGCGCTGCCACTCAGCGCGGCCAACAGCATGAACTACCTGTCCAGCTGCCAGGCCCAACCCAGCAGCTGGGTCGCCCGCAACCACGTTCTCTACAACGTGCTCGACCCCATCTGCACCTTCGGCTATGACGAGAAGTGCGTGCTGAGCCCGGGGCAGAACCAGGCGACCTGCCCGCACCAGCTCGGCCTACCCGAACCGCTGACGAGCACGCCGGTCTACAACATTCGCTACCCCAGCGGCGAGAAAATTCCCGTGAAGTCGCCCGCGCCCAGAAGCGTGGGAGACGCCAATGACGAGGAGAATGCGGCCGTGACCGTGCCAGTCGCGGGCTCCCTACTGACTCTTGTCGTGGCTACTATGATGTTGGCCATGCGCTAAGGAGTTTGTAAGGAGCCTGGCAGCCCCGCCTTTCCGTTTGTATTCTTCTTGGCTACGTTATTTTCTCATGAAGCGATAGTTACGGCGCAGCGCGCCATTTCTGTATATTGCTCCTAGATACCCTGTTAAATAAATACCGACAGATACAAACCCACACTCTAATTTACATGTCCATCTATACACGCGTCCACCTGCGCACACCTACCACGTCCCTCCTTCGCGACGCTTCCCCATAGTCATCTATCGACAGCCTCTGTCCCCTGTCGTCCCTCCCTCGCAGGACAGGAGTCGTTGTCGCATATTCACCCCACAGCATAGTCCGGTCGCTGTGGTCGGGGGCCTAGTTGGCCCAAGTTATTAGTCTAGCGCCAAGCACTGCCTTGCAACTGATGCACTCGGTGTATGTGCTAACTAGCTAGTTGGGCAGAGAGGTCTCCGAGTTGTCGGCACTGTTTCAGACTCGTTTGATTCAAAAGAACCAAATCTTGTCATTGTCTGCGCATCTAACTCGCTCATCACTCATCGTAGACACAACCAGCACTCGCCACTTATCCCAGCAAAGCCGTATTTCCCTATTTCCAGTGGCAGCATCTCAAGCATTCAACCATACGCACCTTTTCCACGGCCCGACAGCTGTCGACTGCCAACCAACTGTCAACTAACCGTCACTTCAACCATCAACTGTGGACCGTCCTGCGGCGGGTCGCATTACCATCTCTTTTCTCGTTTGTCGTACTCCCGCATCGGCTCCCTTCTTCCTCTCCCACGACCACCATTGAACGGACCCGAATTCACTTGAATCACTCATCCGCCTGATCGAGCCTCCAGCCGCCGAGCCACGGCGAGCGTGCGTTACTATCTATGGCTACCCCGACCGGCATCATCACCGTCACCAGTATCCATGGCGACGTTACGACCATCAGGAATGGAGGCCTCTCCCCAGAGCCCGAGTATGCCATGACAACTCCGTTCGCGATGCCGCAAGACTGCCTCAACTTTCGCGGAGCAGTCATGGATGTCTTCCGTGACGATCAAGATACCGAGCATCATACACACTTGACGCAGCAGCTCGATGCAATAACACGCCCCAACTGCTGGCCCTTTCGCCAGTACATAGAAACCTACAGCCCCGCAGTCTGCCCAAGCGGATGGACGTATTATAGCATGGTTGCCGGTGAATACACTGAAGACATAACCGTGATAACATCCCATCCGGGAGACGGCGCGGCACAAACATCGACAGACTGCACATACCAATTTTCTGCCTTGTGTTGTCCAAGGTGAGCAAGTTTTGGTTGTCATGGCCCTCGATGCGACAAACACTAATGATTCAAATATCAGCGGCTTCTCAATGTCGACCACAACATTCTCCCTATCCACTGGTGCTAATCATGCTTGTTCCCGCATCATCACGTCAGGCGAAATGACGATGAGGGTCACGGACAGAGTCGATAGCAGTGTCACTGTTTTCGACGGCTCTGCCACTCTCATAATACCCACACCAATCACCGTTTTCTGGCATGCAGAAGACGCGTCAACCCTAACGCCCCAACCGCCAACCCTAGACGATTACACCATGGTGCCGGCTTGGGTGCCAGGCGAACCGTTGACCACAGCTCGCAAGTGGGAATACGACGACTCGCCGGGTTCCGCCCGCCTCGCAACCGGCGTTTTCGTCGCCGTCATTGCGATCCCCATCATCATGTTCCTTGCCATCCTGGGCTGCTGCATATGCTGCTTCCGCATGCGTCGTAGGCGTGAGAAGCTCGCCATTGAAAAGGAACACGAAGAGCTCCGGATGCTGGCATTGGAGACGTCGTCCACGCAGGAACGTGCCCCGAACCATCCTACAAATGCAAGGACAGACGCGGCGGCGCCTGAACCAAGCCAAGGGAATGACACTGCTGCGCCCGCGGCGCCCGTAGTAGCAAGCTCGTCCACGGCAGCTCGCCAGCCGAGCATGGTGATTCAGCAGGCCCCCACGGAGCAGCCTTTGGGACAGAACGTCGTGGTGCAATCCCAGACTGGCTTCTCGAAGCCAGTATATCCAGGGTTGCCACCGAGTGGGCTCGATGGAGGAGTCGATGAGCCGCCGCCATACGTGGAGGCCGCACCCAGTTATCCGATACAGAACAGTCCGCCAGCGCCATTACCAACCTCGCCGGTGCAAGAGCAGCACACTGAGAGCACGACACCGCGCGACAGCACCGTACCCACTGTATAACACGACTAATGAGAAGGCGTTTATCGTTTCAATACACAAATAGCAAGTCAGGCACTCAAGACATAGCTTGTAAATAGAACAATCTGTATAGTATTCCAAATTCGGCGCGGATCATAGCCGCCGCAAAATCTTCACCAGGACTCATCTTCCAGAAACGCCTTGAGCTTGTCGTCGAGCCATTTGACGTCCTCCGGGTTCGAGCCCGGGCCCCCAGCCCTGTAGACGTCAGCAACACGGTGCCAGCACAGGTCGGGCATGTTTATATATCTTACCAATGTCCCCAGATGGAGGGAAAGGGGATGCACTTTCCTCTGCCTTTGGCCATGCACTTGACCTCGTACTCGGAGTCTTCCGGGGGAAAGTACAGGTCCGTCTTGCCGGGGAGGACGAGCGTCTTGGCCTTGATGGCCGCCATGGCCTTTTCAAAGTCCTTGTTGTACGGCGGTTGATCGGAGCAGTCGGCCGCCTGCCAGGTATGCAGCATATGCAGCATATCCTCCGGATCTAACAATTCTTCACCATTAGCAAATCAATCAGTCTCCCCCCCCCCCCCAGCGCCACAACCCTTCCGACCATACGCACCCTTGGACAGCGCCCACGCCTCCCAAAAGTTGACCATAAAGTCCTCGAGGTCCTTGAAGCCGAGCTTCGTCTCGTACAGCCGCTCCCGGTAAAACTGCTGACTGAAGCCCCAGCCGGCATACACGCGCCCCAGCGCCTTCATGCCCGCCTCGCGCTCCTCCGCCGTCCACCCCGCATACCCTCCCTCGTGCTGCTGCGCAACCTCGCCGTTGGCGCTGCCCGCGCTCGCGCCGCGCTTCGCGGCCAGCACCGCCGCCTTGACGCCCTCCAGGAAGACCTGGTTGTGCAGCGCCGCGCGCGCGCTCCCGCAAAACGGCGCCCCGAGCTCCGCGAACCCGGGAAACTGCGTCAGCCACTGGTATGTCTGGCAGCCGCCCATGCTCCAGCCGAGCACCAGCCGCGCGCCCGCGACGCCCAGCCCGACCGTCACCAGCCGGTGCTGCGCCGTCACGTTGTCGCGCAGGCTGACGTCGGGAAACTTGGCGCCCTGGCGAGTCTTGCGTGTGTTGGAGGGGCTGACCGACTGCCCGTTGCCGATGAGCGCGGGCACGATGATGAAGTACTTGGCCGGGTCGAGCGCCTTGCCGGCGCCGATGAGCCACTCGTTGTCGGCGATCCGGCCGCTGAACCAGCTCGGGTAGATGATGGCCGGGTGCTGCTTGTCGCCGTAGGTCTTGTAGGCAATGTACGCGTTGGGGATCGTCGCCCCGGAGGCGAGGGTGAAGTCGCCCAGGTCAAAGGTGCTGAAGTCGTCCTGCATCGCCGTGTCCATTGTTGCGTGATGGTTTACGTTTTTTTTTTTTTTTTTTTTTGCTCTCCGTGGTTTGTTCTTGGTTTAGCTATAAGATGCAGAGGAGGGGGCAGGTAATAGGTAATAGGGGCGCCAGCCGAGTACCTATTCTTATCCGCAGATGGAAGTCGGGACCTTCCCCTCCCCCTCCCCCTCCCCCCCGGCTCCGGCTTCCAGCGGCCCATATGCGGGGAAATTGGGCTGAAAAAAAAAAGAACAACTACAATGGGACCCGGACCCTTCCGCCGTCCCGCATATGTCAACATCCCGAGCTCAGCCCGATGCGTTATGCGGGGTGGAGGGGCCTAAACGGACAGGTACTCGATCAGCTACTCCATCCAGGTACTGCCAACTCATTTTTTCTTCTTTCGCTTATCCGTCATGTGGTTCTCTGCCTAGCTGGCAGTTGTCTCGACTCGGGACCCCCACGGCGCGGCGAGATCGGCAAGTGTGTAAGCTGAGATCCCGCACCACCACCACCACCTCTATGCAGATATGTGCAGGTCTCTCATAAGAACAATGGAAAAAGGCAACTTCAAATTTGTATGTGCGTGTGTGTGATGCCCACGTATTCCATATTATCCCATTCAAACTAACAAAAGTGCAGAAGAAAACGAAAACCCGCCCATGTCTAAGCGTGAGAATATCTGGTTGCAAATATGAACCCAAAAGAAGTTGTGCATTTTTGCATCTGTTTTTTTTTTCCGTCCCTGCCCCTCCACCTAACCATTTCTGGAAACCCACGGAAAACAAGCATGTCTTCTTCCGTATGTCTTGTCCTCATGTAATGCCAAATTTGTTTGTAGGCGAAGGCATGATTCATAATCCTTGCTTAGGGGTAGGTGGAAAGGAAGTATGCCATACCCCTCCCCATCTTGATCCTTTGTTCTCGTCCGTCAACGTCGTGAAAAAGAATGCAAGAAACGGCCGCGTCTATGCGAAAGGGGGGCCTCTCTAGTTTGCCCACACCTTGACCCTCTGGTCAACGCCGCCTGTGGCAATGACGCAGCGGATGTGTGCATTGTCCGCCTCAAGTTTCTTGACGGCGCCCGTCTCGCCAATCTCGCCGTGTCCCCCGCCATTCGTCACAGTTGTCGTCGCGGCCCCGTCCTTGGCGATGCTGGGCGCCCACCGCAAGCACTTGACGAAGTGATCGTGCGCGTCCGTAAGCGTCTTGACACACTTGGCCTCTTGTGCGAGGTCCCAGCAGCGTATCGACTTGTCATCGGCGGCGGAGAGCAGGTACTTGCCGCTCGGGTGGAATATAAGTGCGTTGATCCAGTTATCGTGGCCAACCAGTACCTTGACACAGGTGCCGCGCGAGTCCCATAGCCGGATCGTCTTGTCGCGCGAGCCCGTGGCCATGAACTCGGTAGGACTGGACGTCGGCGGCGGCTTCTTGAGCCCAGCGATAGCGGCGAGGTGCTTGTAGGCTGACGGCGGCGCAAATGCGCAGCATTGCACCACGTGTTCGTGGCCAACCATGGTGGCCTTGGTTTCCGGGTTGGGAAGCGTGAGGTCCCATAACCGACCCATGTGGTCAGCGCTTGTCGAGATGAGATAGTTGCCGTCGGGTGATGGACAGAGATCGCGGACCCAGTCTGAATGGCCGGACAACGTCTTGACACAGTACCCTGTCGTAGCGTCCCAGATCTTGAGCGTCCGGTCACCGCTCGCGCTCACGAGCATGTTCCCTGAAGAGAACATGCCAGCAGAGCCGGAGGGTATGAATCGTACGGAACTGACACTGTGGTCGTGGCCAGAGAGTGTTCGGATGTTTTTATAGCTGTCGGCGGGGTCCCAGAGCTTGATGGTCAGGTCGGAGCTGCATGAGGCAAGGAGGGTGGCTGTTTTGGGCCCGCCGTAGTCGAGGTCCAGCACGGCCCTGGTGTGTCCCTTGACGGTCTGCTCCGCCTCGCCGAGCTCCCAATCCCAGATCTTGATTGTGCAATCTTCTGAGCCGGAAGCGAGAGAGGTAAATTTAGGGTGGAAGGCCACGCAGTTGACAGTATCACGGTGGCCTTCCATGCTGTGTCGCGCTGGAATTCGTGGCAGCCAAGATGCGGGGTCGGTATTTCGTTTCGAGATGGATGTTGGTGTGGCATTGTCGAGTTCGGATTGTAAGTATGCGTTTCTCGTCTCTAGCTCCATAATCTGGGCCTCGTCAGCATCCAGCCTCTGCTCCTTCGCATGTTTTGCGCGTACCTTTTTCTGTAATCGTACGATACTCGTCCACTTCTTTTCCAGTAGCGACTCGTACTTTTTGGCCGTGGCCGCATCGTATACATCCTCGCTGAGTGACAGCTCCTCACGGAGGGCTGTCGCGCTGGTGTGCAGGTTGTTGGCCGCGAGGTAGGCTATTATGGATTTATGCCTAGAGAATGAATGTATTGGTAAGTAGCTACATCCATGACCAACGAGGGGTCTATGTGTCATGCACGAACAGTTCCTCGGCCTGCCGCGCAGGCAATGTACGGCTCATCGTGGCGGTGTGCCGTCGCGAACCTCTGGCGAGGCCGTCGTAGTTGCCCAGCTCGTGCCTCGGGGGTGATTGGCTGGTTTGTTCGGTCGTCAAAGGCCAGGTCCTGCCAGAGGTCACGCCGCGAGAGAATTCGGTCAATAATCTGGCGCGCGCGCGGCTCTCTTCGTTTCCCCTCCGGTACTGTGCTTTTCGGGTTGCGCGTTGGGCGAAGCGGTCAAAGGAGGGGCTGCCCACGCGTTGTGGAGGGGGGGAGGAGGGACGCGGGAATAACTGTTGGGGATTGAGACGTAATGCGCTTCGAATGCTGGTTGGAAATGAGGTCAGGGGGTGTGCGTTTGGGGGCGAAGTTGTCGAGGAGCAAATGGCTTGGTTGGTGAGTGGTAGGAGAATTAGAATTTCCAACGAGATCGGGGTAGAGAGTAAGTTGGGGCCTCGTGTCGGCGATGATCCTAACTAGCATCGCCAGTTGTTCTCAGGTTCCGACCGTGCATAAATCCTGATGTAGGTGCGCTAAAAAAAGAACCTAGGTATCCTCAGGGCCCTCAGCGCCGCCATCTTCATTGTCCCACTTGGCTGGCTCGTCCCGTTGCCGTGGGCTGCGGGTCACGTGTAACATTGACGACCTGATCCCGATGTATGAGTACAACGTCTCGTTCTAAATTATATCAGTCTATCAATGTAATTTCTTGTTAAAATTTGCTCAACTTATTTTGTTTGAAATGTTGCTCTAAGAGTGAAGATGATAAACAGACAGGGAGAATATGGTTTGCTCCGCGGACCCACTTCGACCACTGGCGTCAACCCACCACAATCTAAAAAGGGGTGGCATTACATTAAGTTTCAAATCTTGTATAACTACTATACCATTTTTACAATAAAAGGCGTCTTTAAAAATCTTTCTTAATATAAAATAATTATATTACTCTCTTAGTTTATTATGTAAGCTGTTTAGCTTATCGCTCACTACACCCAGGCTCGCGCTATTGCTTTGCAGAATCTCACCACACCAGCGAGCGAGGCCTCAAGTATGGACGAATCGCTTTTGTATGTATTGATGCTATGGCTATGCTTGCTAAACTCCGAGTTCTCTGAGTCCTGCGGGTTCCTTTTGAACTAGTCATCAGTGACGGCTTCTTGGCAGATTTCAGTCCTCGTTGACCATCAAGTTCTTGCACCCGCCTATCCTTGCATCACATTGTAGACCTCATGCGTCCAGTGTCTGTACCAAAGAGACCTGTCAACTCCAAAAGATTGATCCCCGCTGTCATATTGTAGGTACGGTTTATTTGAGGCCGGCGAAGCTGCGCTGATCGCAGGATCGAAACTGAACGGGGGCTGCTCGACCGAGTTGTCCAACATGGTAGGCGGCACATTGTCCACCGGCTGACGCTCAGAACTGCGAACTTCCAATACAGGGCTCGGGTACCTGTATTCGTACGAGAAGACCCATTCAGGGAGGTCAATGTGACCGTAATGGGTTTCTGTCATAGGTTGGACCTCTGCCGCAGTGTCTTGTACGCCAGGGACGTCAACCGAATCATATCCATGCGTTGTAGAGGTCGCTTCGGTCCATGCCTTCATGGCCGGCGCCGCCGCCTCTTTGGCAGCGCTTCTTCGGGGAAATGTACGCTTCTCACTGGGCACTGATTTGCGTGGCCAATAAAAATTCCGGTGTCGCCGCAGCCAGTCTCGGTCCAAGCGATCCTCCTGGTCCCGCAACGACCTTGGGCCTTCAAAGACACAGTATCGGCCTAGTTTGAGGCAATTTTTGCAGTAAGGTTTTTCTCTACCGCATCTCATCTGTTCAGCGTTAGTCTCATCTCGTAAAATCAATTGGCGCTCTGGGAAGTGTCAGCTCACCCTATCAGAGCGACAAGAGAGACAGGAGGAACGATACGGCTGTCTGGGTACCCGTGACGTGCGTGGCATGATGTCTATTTTCCAACTGTGGTGGCGGACGGGTGTCAAGTCACTAGAATCATGTAAAAAATGCAGTAATAGAGAGAATTCTGATGAGGTTATCCGATGCAGGCGGATGCAGGGACGAAAGGCTAGAATAATAATGGTGTCGGGCGCATTTCGTTCCCACGGAAGGGTTTCCTTCCCTCTTTGTGAGAGCTCAGGCCGCGGCAAGCGCTAGCAACTGAGCTCGAATGGGAATAAATGTGATTCGAGATTTCTTCTGAAATGAAAAGACCAAGCATCAAGTATAGGAACCCGGGTGTGTGTTCGATTTGGCCACCATTGTGATGGCCACGTCAAGAGCAGCCTACCCTGGAGCAGCCATCAGTCAGATGGCGACCACCGTGCGAGCCATTTTCAAGTGCCATGGCTCGTTGGAAAATCGCAGCCCTAATATTCGACGATTCTGAAAAGAGCGGGGAAATGTTCATAAATAGAGGTCACAATGGGCGCTTCTAGACTTTCTGCCGTCCTGAGGGTGATCATGATGGTAATGGTAAAATTGTAGTGGGTGGCATTTCCTTGAAAACAAATCTTGGAAATGTTTGTGGCGCACCACGAACGCCAGCCACCCTATTCTTCGTACGCTTTAAAAAACTGGAAAAGTCTTAAATAAAATCAAGATGAATTTAGATAAAAATAAAAGAAAAAGATTTATATCGACGACTTATAAAACAATCACTGTCATCCTGTCAAGTCTTGTCTATTCTAGAAAAGAAAATTCGCTAAACATGGAAAAAGAACTATACAGCCAATACAGTCGGTAGCAACAGCTATTGATCCCCATCTGGTTTAAAAAGACTCATCGTTTGTAAAATAAATAAAATACTCGACATAGTTGAAACTTGAAACATGCTCAAGATAGAACATAATAAGATATAACATGAGATAAATAAAATACTTTATAGGGGTAAATATATATTGCCAGTGTACCGCTTTGTTTCATGCCGTCTATTGCCCAACGCCGATACTTGCGTCCCTCGTAGAGCGGCCGCTTTTCGAAGAATCACCATCATGAAAAGAAAAACGTCAAAACAGCTTCAATCACTTCCGCTTCGGCTCCGGTATATCCATATCCTGCACCACCCGCGGGCTCTCTATGCGGGGCGGCCCATGGCCGTCCGGGCTGAGCAGGCCCGCCCGGTATGCTCGCCCGCCCGCAGCCGCCTCGGGCTCATCGTCCTCCTCCTCCGGCACCGCGACCAGGACATGGTCGCTCGACCAGCTGACGGCGCGCGACCTCGTCGACGGCCCGCGCTGGAGGGTGGTGGTGGTCTTGACCACCGGGACGGCAGTAGGCGAGGGGCTCTGCGGGGGGAAGCCCCTGGGCGACGACGAGCTGCTGCTGCTCGGCGGGCTGCTGCGCGTGAAGAAGTAGTCCCCGGCGGCGGCGGGGGACGGCGGCTCTCGGCCGGCGTGGAGGGAGCTGCGCCTGGCCATGTAGTCGTCGAACTGGGTGTCTCGCTGGTGGTGGTACGGCGTGGTGGCGGCGTCGAGCATGTCGAGGGGGACGGCCGGGGAGGTGCTCCCGTCGTAGGCGGAGCCGATGCTGAGGCGGCCGGAGGAGGACCGGATCGAGTTGCGCTTGCTGGCGGGCAGGTAGGACGTGTCGCTGTAGTTGGTGCAGTCGTCGTTGAAGCCGTAGCCCTTGACGTTGGCCGGGTGGGCGTAGTCGTCGTACGCGGAGAGCCGGCGGTAGGCCAGGAAGGCATACGTCGCCATGGCGCCGGTTAAGAGGCTGAATCGAAAATGTGATGTGAGCGATGATGGGGTTCGATTTGGATCACTGGAGCTTTTTTTGCAAAGCCGCGGCAACTTACATGAAGAGGCTGTCGAGGGCGATGCCGACGAGCGAGTACTTTTCCTCACTCAGGGTGACATACACGGCCACGTCGAGCGCGAGGATGGCAAAGGCGCAGGTGGCCTTGATAATGTGCGTGAAGAGCATGGTCCATGGCGTCAGAGACTCGGTGTAGTACCGGCCGGCGTCTACAAAGGTGCACAACGATGCTACCAGCGACATGGCAATGTTGGTCACCTCCCAGCTACCCGGCCCCCGGCATTCGTTAGCAAGATCTTGCACCCGCCGCCGCTAACGGGCTCCCTTTAACGTACGCGTATTCAATCACGGGCCGCTGTCCCGCCTGGATCTTGTCGGCGTGAAGGCGCATCGTGTTACCGAAGCGCCAGGCGAAGAGGCCCATCATGGTCGTCGACAGGAGCAGCTGGGACGCCCATATCGGGGCGAGGAGCTTGATACGCCATTGAGCTCGCGCAAACTGCGCCTGGGCTTTGTGAAGTGCCATTTACGGCCGGCGCGAGCGATCTGTACGCTGTGCTGTACCTTCGGGGTTTGCCTTGACAGGTTCTTTTCGCTATGCAGGTGTCATGTAGCATATGTATATGCATGCAATAGGTAGCAAGCAAACTTTCTGGATTAGAAAAAGGTCTCAAATATGTAGGGCGGCCATCTGCTGCGGCGAACGGTATGCAGATCCGGCAGCCCGACGCCTTTTATTAACATGGCAGAGTCGGCATCCAGCCACCAGGCTCGGTAAATCCTCTCGAGGTGCAGCCCAGACAAGGCATCCATCCGGACAGTTCAATCGATCAATCATGATGCATTAATTTCCCTGGCAGAGCCACAAGACAGCCTTGCAAGCCCACAGGGAGTGGACGCCTGGCGGAGCGCTGCTGATGGCTGGTTGCAACATTGACGAGCCAGCTGATGAGATTCAGCAGTGACTCTGAGTTGTGGACTCTGGTCGAAAGGAGCAGTGAAGGACAGACGGATGAGGATGGGGCTGAGCGGCTGAGTGAAGGATGGAGAAAGCCAGCGCACGCTATGATGAGCAAGAACGCCACTGGCAGAATTACCCTTGAAGGAGGCCGTGATACATAGGGTTGGGTTCCATGAATCGACATTTTTTAAGGAGGCAGAGGACCTCTAGCGGGCCTTTCTTTTCTGCCAATTTCCTCATATATATATCTTGAACTCTCGACATGTCACTGTATAAAATTCCAGCAAAGTAATTGTTTCAGTCAGAGGAGCGCGAGTTGTCAGTGGAACTTCGGCGACCCGCCGAGGCTGACTGACAAGGAAGGCCTCGCAGACCGAAATAAGCGCACACAACAAGTCGTGACCGCTGCTTTTGTCTGTGCTTTTTCTTTTTTTTTAAAAAAAAAAAAGAAGAAGAGAAAAGAAAAAGGGCGCTAGGAACGAATCAAGGGTGCATTGCCAATCGATTTAGGCTCGTTGTTCCCTAAATTTAGCAGCTTCGGCGTTGCAGTGAAGAAAAGGAGCAATTGCGTTAGCATGAGGGGTTGGCTTGGCGACTCGAGTGCTGTCATAAGGCGTATAGGGCATCGATCAACATGCAAAGACTAACTTATACTAAGTCTAGGCCACTACTGTTCTTTATTCAGATACAGTGAGCCATGTTACTGCTGACCTATCAGCTGGCACTGAAGCTCTTTCTTGGTCCTCATGTGCAGCAATAATAATGAACTTTTCTGCACGACAAATTGGTATGCATTTGTGCATAACGTCGGCTGCATCTATGGAGTTATTGCAACCTTGTAACACAACCTTGCACAGCAAGTTAACTACTCTGCGGAGCAAATCGACGGAAGGAAATCGTATCAACCATCAATTCGTTCGTGAATCAGCAGTCATGGCATTCCTCTGCATGCAGTACCCAGGTATTTGTTACTATTTTGCATGCGCAGACAAGTAACAATCTGGTATACTAATCCGCTGAGAAGCCAACTTCCAGAGCAATTGTTCCAAGAGCAGCTTCGCATAGCAGGCTCACGTGAGAGTCAAAATGTCAGCCGAAAAATACATCTCTATTTTTTTCTCTTATTTCTAAACTCTACGCGGGAATTCTTGCGTCTTTTTTGAGCCTCCTGTGTCGTGTTGAATATTCTCCTTGCTGGTAGTGCTGTTATCTGTTGTCAGCTTCTGTTCCAAAAAAGGCAACTCAACTCAATTTACGGCAGCTGATTGGCTGTACTACACGTGGCAGGCTCTATAAATACAGTTGGCTTGACAACTGAAATAATCCCATCCCCAGACAACCTCGTCGATATTGACTTGCTTGTTCGTACGAAGACGGCATCAACCAGCTGGCCATGACAGCCATCCCGCACCGGATATGCACACTGACCAGATTCAGTGCTGGCTAGATGTGACCGATTTTAACGATTACAAGTCCGGCAAGGCCGAAAAGCACCACAAGTACCACAGACACCCTAGACGTCACCAGCATCACAGCCGTCATAGGCATAACAACGACGACAACGACAATAATAAGGATAATAAGGACAACAAGGACAACGAGGACAACGACAAAAATGACGACAATGACCGTGCCGTTAAGCGACGACGACTCAATCCAACCACACCACCCCCCTCGGGCCCAAAAGACGGCCGCAAAATGGCCTCGCCACCTAAACGACCGCTTGACGATCAAACATCTCAGACTAAACGCCCCCAGACCGGGTTGATATCCGAGCACAGCTACCCCTCCCTATCCAGCGCCTCGGGGCAATCTATATCGTCGTTGCACCGCACCCCATCGCCCCAGAAACAGCTGCGCACACTGGCGCTGAACCCGCGGGGTCTTGATGTCCGCGACATGTACAACGTCAAAGACCCCAGGGCCCGACCTCAGTCTCTGCGAACACTGCTCCTCGATGTTGAGGCCTTCTCCTACGGTGAAGGCATCGTAGCCAGGGATGCACAGGAGGCGCTTGCCAGAGCCGCGGAAACGGATGAGCGGTTCGCGTGGGCCTTGCGAGCCGCCGCCGCACATGTATCAGATGACGACGAGTTGCTTGGCAGAACGCCTCTGCCTAGTGCGGTGCGCAGAGTCATGAAGGCGGCCTTTGAGTGCAACAGTAAAGGGCACTCGAAAGCGAATTGGAATCTCGAGGTGCATCAGCGTATCCTCGAGATGGCGTTGCGCCCGAAAGAAGAGACGGATTTTGAGAAGCTTGTCAATTTCATGGGATGGTGAGCTGACTCTTCCCTCATGTAGCGCTGCCCACCGCTGCGGCAGCCCTATTCGTGTCAATGATTTCTAACAATACACAGCTCTACTGCCTCCATTCTGCGTGAATATAGCACCACTCCACTGTCGAAAAAGGTCGACTTTTGTGTCTACATGGATCCAGAGAACGACCCCTCAATATCCTCAAAGTTCCAGACGGCGGCTTCGTTTGTGCGGAGCGCCTTGCCGCAAGAAGTTTTCAACTTTACCGATTTCCCCCCATTAGACGACCGCTTTATCGCGCTGAGCATCGAGACTAAGAAGCCCGGCGAGAGGTGTATCGCGGCGGAGCTTCAACTCGGCGTCTGGGACATGGCGCGGTGGGCTTTTCTGCGGCGGCTGGCGGAGCTACAGTCAGGCCCGCCGGATACAACAGGTGACGATAGGGACGACAACAGGCCGAATGTGGAACTACCGGACTTTTTGCCGGGAATCATTGTGCAAGGTCATGATTGGCATCTTGTCATCACAACCATGGAGGGGGCTAAAACGGTGTTTTGGCAGGGACTTGTCATTGGAAGCACGTCAACACCGAGGGGCATATACCAGATTGTTCGCACACTGCAGTATTTGGAGAAATGGGCCAAGGATGTGCATTGGCCGTGGTTGCGGGAGGTGATTGAGCGCATTCCAGATGCGTATGAATGAACTGTATAATAGGAAGCATGCAGAGGCTGTCTACGACGTGTGTGGGTTTTCTTTATCATTAGCCAGCGTTGCTTTTCCAACATTCCCGCCGTACCAAAGCTACGGTGGGGCACAGGTGGTTCCTGGCAGCCTCTGAATAGTGAAACGACGAGGTAATCAGAGGAAGACAACAGGGCAGATTGTATTACTATAAAGGATTGCCAATACAATCCCATCTACCAACTCCTTTCTGTAACGAGTGTATCCGCGTCTCCATTGCTCAGCAACACGAGACTGTGCTACTCCATCATCTTCCACTGTTTATATTGGCAGCTTACAGGCCGGCGGCGAGGTTGGGCTGGGAGACCCTGGCGGCGTCAAAGGGGACGATGTTGCCGTTGGCATCGGTCATGGCAGGGGTCTCAACGGTGACTCGATTGCCTTGGTCGTCGGCCTGGCGAGGAGCTATCACGAGAAATCAGCTGTTAGCCAGAGTTGTTTTACCATTGACTTTCACACTTACCAAAGGGGCCGGCAACGACGGCGGTAATGAGAGTAAGGAAGGTCACGACGGTGAATTGCATCTTGGAAGATTGAGAAAATTAAAGTGGATTTGATAAAGAAGGTTTGGTATCGAAGAGAATGAATATGTTAAATGAAGGACGATTGGGAAACTGAAGAATGAGAGGGTCGAGAGGATATGGTTCCGGACAAGGACTTATTATATTCTACGTCGGTGCAGCTTGGGCTACGTTATAGGAATGACGAACCGCAACGATTGCAGTCAACAAAGGGATGGGATCTGCGGCCCGGAAGGTCGACGAGCCGTCATTTGGTGGCCAAGGCTGTCTGATCACAACTCCAAAGACCAGGCCAAGTCAAGCGAAGTCGAGACCGGACCATGCCCGCACTCGAGATGAGACTCGAAAGGAAGGGATGAATAGGGGCTAAGAAAAGAAAAAATGAATGAGATGAAAAAAAAAAGTCGGCGGCTCTCAAACTGGATTCGCGTACACCTACCGAGTTTCAAATCCGCCACAAAGTATCAAGCTGAAGCTGCGGGGAGGGCTGAGGAAAAGATGACAATGTCCTCGACCGATTGACACCCGTAATCCCCCATCCGGACAGGGTGATTTGTATACCGAGTTAGCGATGGGATGATTGCCGTTGGGCGAAGCAAGGCGTTCGAGGGTCTTTGCTTGTCGTACTGCGCCGCGGGACTTGGCTTGAAGCAGCCTCCCTCCGGGGGGGTGAAACGCGGGCGTGCTTCAGACCTTGATTTATGCCGGGTCCCGCGACGGGAAAAGTGTTGCTGGGATGAAAGAGCTGCGTATGAACAGACGAAAAAAGAGGAGATGGAAGGTGATATTTGAAATGTTGCTGGTGTTGGGAGGCCTTTGGGCAGGAGACGGGGCGAGGCCTACGCGTGAGGTTTTGTACTGAGTATCATTTCCAGCTTGATCGGCGTTGTCGGGAGTTGATTGTCGGTAGCAAGTAGTTGGGAAAAGGGAGTGTGAAGTATACTAATATTTTTTAGCATTGTCTATTTTTGGCACACGTCGTTTTTCTTTCCTCAGGCCACTTTCTCCGTCAGGCCATTTTCTTTCCACGAACCTCACCCAAGAGAAATGGCGAGTTGTGAAAAGTCCGCTTGTATGCAAGCGAACGACGAACGGCGATAGCAGAGGTTGAGCGGACGGAAGGGTGGGGGAGCAGTTCTCGGAATCGAAGACCCAGTCTAAGAGGAATGACCTTGAATAAAATCCACGGGTTCACTGCTGGTATATGTTTATAGTTGAAGCCAGTGATGGTGAACGATGCAAGCTGAGTTTGCTTGGCTGCTGTTTGCATCCATCGCGGGGTTCATCAAGGTGGGGTCCCAGTCGCAGTGACATATTCACCTATTATTAGTAGTTTTATTCTGCAGCTATTCGTTTCCCCTCCTTGCCTCTTCCTCTCCCCGCAATGCCATCCGTCCGTTTGCCTTGCACCTCGTACACTTTTATGCAACAAGCATTTGGGGAAAAGAAGCTCAAAGACTTTGATAAAAATCAGCGGTCGAGGGCCTCTTTTTCCTACTCGCACGGATTTTGAAACGAAGAGTTTACACAGCACAGTAACCTCCCGTCGTCGCTCCCTTTCTGCGCGGGCTACCCCTCACCTTGGGCAACAATCATGGCCACAGTCGAGCACTGCCTCCTCTGCTTCGAGGCCCTCGACGCCGCGCTCAACAAGACTGAGGCCATGTCCCTCGACGAGCTCCGCGCCTCCTGGGCCGTCTACAACAGCTCGACAGCGCCGCCCGCCGTCTTTTCCCCAAAAGACCCCGTCCTGCAACGAGTAACCGCCGCCGACGGCGACGCCTCCTCCTCCTCCTCCTCCTCCTCCATGTCACTCGGGGCGTCCACACCTGCCACGACCGCCTCCTCCTCGCTGACACCAGCCAGCGTCACCTCCGCACCCCTCTTCGTCACCTGGAACACCCTCGACAACCCCGCCTCCCCGGACGACGACGACGACGACGACGTCTCCCTCCGCGGCTGCATCGGCACCTTTGAGAGCCAGCCGCTCGCCGAGGGCCTGCCCGAGTACGCGCTCATCTCCGCGCTGCAGGACACGCGCTTCCCGCCCGTCGCCGCTGCGGAGCTGCCCACGCTGCAGGTCGCCGTCACGCTGCTGACCGACTTTGAGGAGGCGGCCGACGCGCTCGACTGGGAGATTGGGCGGCACGGCATCCGGCTGTCGTTCCGGGACGCCGCGGGCCGCCGCTACGGCGCGACCTACCTGCCGGACATTGCGGCCGAGCAGGGGTGGACCAAGGAGGAGACGCTGTTCAGCCTGGCGCGCAAGGCCGGGTGGACGGGCAGCCGGGCGCGCTGGCCGGAGCTGGCGCTCAAGGTCACGCGGTACCAGGGCAAGAAGCGCTCGCTCAACTACGCCGAGTATAGGAAGTGGAAGGACTGGGCGGCCGTGCAACACAAGGCATAGACGGGACGGGACGGGCCCGCTGCGGCGTTGGAATTACTCTCTACCTAGAGGTCTAGAGGATAGAGCTGCGGGGATTTGGATTCTTTTTATGCATTTTGGTTTTTTTGGTGATTCATCATTTGACCAGTCACCCTTTTTCCGGCGCTTCGGGAGTTGGCAAGCACATCTAACCTTCCATTGCTTTTTTACGGACAGGTCAGTCGTGTAGTGAGACTGATAGCTGTGTTGGCAGCACTGGGGCAGATGCCCGCCCCTTCAAGAACAAGCTTTGTCTTGGATTTATTTAGAAATCTCTTGTCATTGTGTGTGGATGGAACCAATACACAGGTATTTCCAACACGGGAGAAGACGCACGCTGTAGGTGTGGCGTAGTTGTAAACAGCGCTTGGTTTGTATAGGGATGAAGGAGGAACTTGACCGAGACAGTAGAATGCAGAGGAAGAGGAGAGGTAAGGCGGGGAAGTGGCGGGCGACTTTAAATTTTCCTTGTTCATTTCCGGTGGATTGTTCGATTTATGTGTAGTCTGGGCTGACAGGGTTTACGCAAGTACGAATGCATAAGATTGCATGAAATTCGGGATTATCGACCTTGGCGGCCTAAAGTTGAGCGAGGACAAAGCCGCCCAAGCATGATCAACTTAGAATGTCGGGTGGGTAAGTGCCCGCTAAAAAAGACACTTTTTTAGAGTGCAATTCTAAATGGACAAAGGGATATCAGTAGTTGAAACAGATTCATAATAAAAAAAACAAGCAAGCACGCTCACGGACAATACATATGTGTACGCGCCGTTGTCCATGGTTCACGATAGCGCTAAAGGAGGGGTACGACCCTTTTTTCTGGAGGTTAAACTTTTTTATTTATTTTTTTTTTTTTTCGGTTTTTGCTTTTCTAGCCTGAGATTTATCAGACGCGCCAGGAACAAGATATGAATCAGTCAGGCTGCAGGCCAAAGAAAACCTCATTTATTGATTGGGCCTGGCACGAACGCCTGACTCTTCTGCGCCGGTGCGGGACGTTATGGATCAGCTACATATGTACGTCGTTTGGTGATTATGCACGGTCTGGACTGGCAGGGACGGGCATGTTGATGGAGGCAAGAAAGGAAAAAAGAAGATGTGAATTGAAGAGAGAGACGAGAAAAAACAGTGTGTGGTTTTGTGTAATTAATATATCTACTGACTAATGGATCGTCGGCACCTGGCGGCGTGACAGCCGCAAGCCGCAGGCCGAGTCAGAATGGCCAGCTTTGTTGGGTGAGATGTCGCGGCGATCAATGAATGCAACTAAGAATAATAAGGGACCCTAGTAGCGAGATGCAGCGTAAGTTAGCTTGCTGCGAACTGAGCAAGGGCCGTTGATATCGGAACCGTGGTGGCGGTTCCCCAGTGTCTCAATGCTAGTTACCCCTCTAACTCCTTTCACTGCCTGCTGCGTGGCTGGGCAACAGCGCCATTCTGTCTCATTGTGGCACATGGCTGACTGGATATGATATTAATTCGCGTAAAAAACGACGGAAAGAGAAAGAAAAAAAGAAAGTCATGGTTTTCCACCTCTCTCCAAGGCTGTCACCGGTAAAAAGCAAAAAGGGGGAACAAGAAACAGCAAGGCGTCGCCCCCATCGTCTAGTTGCCTCTGCATCCATCCATTCATCCATACATCCATGTATGGACTACCCCGATACAACGCAACACACAACACGCCTCATTTCTTTGTTTCTCCTTCACCCCTGGGTCATCCATCACAGAGACTGTCTGTGCTCCTCCTCTTCGTCTCAGGCACTTGTCTCATTCTTTTACCCAACCCCAGTACAAGTACGTCACCCAGCGAACCCCCGCCACCAAACACCCCCCCCTGGATGCGACAAATCGACGCCAGGGCCTCTCTTCCTCCCTCCTCTTGCGACCCAACAAGAAGACAAGAAAAGAAGACAAGAAACAGAGCGACTAGGAGAGTTCTCTGATCGGCTGCTGGCTTGCATCTGCGCTCAAGACCTCGTCATCACCTGCATCGTTCGTCTGCGACCTCCGCTTCAAAGGGCTTTCTACCACTCTCGTTTGCGCAAGCACTCGCCTCGCCGCTGCCAATCTCGAGTGCTCCGGACACTATCAACTAATTAATTAAACCGCGGCACACGACAACTTTCCCTTCGCAGCATTTCCACGTCACCATCCCAGCGCCGGCAGGCCCAGCACTCTCTTTCTCTCTTCTTCACACAACTAAGAACACAAATCCGGACGTTAAAACTACCATCACAGCCAGTCGAAGCAAATGGCCTCGACCTTCTACCTACCGGGGACTCCTCCGCCGCCGCCGGCGCCTCCATCGCAGCAATACCGCCCGATGCCGACACCGGCGCCCCCGACACCCATCACCATCACCATCTGCGGCGACGGCGGCTGCGGCAAGTCCTCCATCACCCTCCGCCTCGTGCGCTCCCAGTGGACCTCCGAATACGACCCGACCATCGAGGACAGCTACTCGGTCTCGCGCCGCATCGACGGCGCCGCCTACACCCTCGCCCTCACCGACACCGCCGGCCAGGAGGAGTACCGGAGCATGTGGGCCGGCTCCAGCCTCGCCTCCGACGCCTTCCTCCTCGTCTACGACATCACCTCGCGCGACTCCCTCGACGCCCTGCAGTACTTCAACGACCTCATCGAGATGGAGGCCGAGACGCGGCTGGAAAATGCGAAGCGCGCGCGCAAAGCCGGCGGCTTGGTGGTAGACCCGACCCACAGGCGGCGCGCCGGCGAGCCGGCGCCCCCGCGCGTGGTGCCGCCGGTCAAGATCGTCGCCGGCAACAAGTGCGACCTGCAGCAGAGCAGGCAGGTCTCCGCGGCGGTCGGGCTCGACTGGGCGCGCAGCCGCGGCTGCGGCTTCATGGAGACGAGCGCCCGCCTCGAGGTCAACATTGAGGAGACGTTTTCGCTGCTGGTCCGGCGCGTCATGGAGAGCAGGCGCCTGGCGCAGATGGGCGTCGTCGACGGCGGCGCGGAGCTCAACGCCCGCGGCATGACGAAGCCGCTGACGCCGCTGCCGCGGGGCGCCGGCGCCGGCGCCGGCGCGGAGAAGCACCGCGGCGGCGGCATGGGCGGGCCGCGGGTCACGGGCGAGCGCTTCGGGCGTGGCAAGGGCGGGTTCTGGAAGATGCTGCGCTGCTGGTAGCGCACCGGGACGGCGAGATGAGGCTGGTTTCTTGTTGACCTTTTCTGTGCCGTCGCATGCTGCGCTTCTTTATACCACATTGGCGTTTCTGTTTTCTCCTTCTTTTTGGTTTTGTTTTGGCGGCTCTAGGAGACGGTTGTTTCTCGTTTCATTTCACTGTACTTTAGTTTAAACCTGGCCTTTTTGGATTTCTTTTTTTTTTTTGGATATTCTTTTTTGTTTTTATTTTGCTTTCAGAGAGATACCAAGCCTATGATATTATGGCGCTTCGGAGGAACAAAAAGCGTGGTTCTTGGATTTCACGGGCACATTGCATTGTACGTTTTCTTTTCCTAGACTACGAAGACAAGGCAGTAATGATTATGGACAAATGAAGTGTCTATTTCCTGTTTGTATAGTGCTGAGCTAAATCTATCGTGAAACGAAGACTGCTTGTCGATATAATGAGAAACCGATGGTCGAGATGAGGATAAACTTGCTGCCGAGCTGAAAAACACTGACTGTCGATATGAGGACAGATGGGTTGATAACAGGAGCGTTGTTCCACGCAATTCCCGCTTGTCGTGGAGCCCCGGACATGGGAGCCGCCCCTTTTCAGTAGTGGTAGTTGAATGGCGAACGAGAATAATGATGACTGCGTTCGCGTTCGCTGTCGCTATTGCGACCATGGTGGCCATTCTTCCGGCGGGAGGTTGAGTATGACGGCTCTTTGGACGGGGGTTCGACGCGGTGCTCGGCGTTGGCCTCCTCGAGGCGGCGGAGGCAGCGCCTGGTCGCTTCCTCCAGCAGGCGGAAGCAGCCTTCGTCTTTAACGTGGCGATAGCGGTGGTGACAATGGTCGGACCCGTCCATCAGGCGGCGGAAGCTGCTGGTCACCTCCGCTATGGCGGCGGCCTGGCGGAGGTCGCTGGTCGCCTCCGCTAGGGCGGCGGCGCGGCGGAGGTCGCTGATCTCGTTTTTCATTGCTTTTTTGCATTGAATCGTCCGCTCGTAGGTGATACCCTTATCGTCGTAGCCGGTTCTCTTTTCGCACATGTTTGTTTTGGTGGTAGTATGGTGAGATATTGAAGAGCAAGTTTCGGCTTGAGTGTTTGGGGGGTTGAGGAAATGTAGCTGTACGAGGCCTTTTTCGTGAGGATGGGGGTTCACGGCGATATTAAATATTGGTTTTAAAATAGGTGGAAGAAGGTAAAGAGGCGCTTCAGCAATTCGCATGAATGTGTTGTTCGAGAAGCAGCGCGCGCGGATAACATGAGACAGGTCGGGCGGCAAGCTTTCCGTGTTGAGTGTTGGTTTTGTAGGAGAGGGGATTGATTCTGCGACAAACGAGACGGGAAAAGGCTGGATTCGGGGTTAACGGGCAGGGTATTATGTACAGATGCTTTGTCCGGAATCACTGACGATCGGCGAAAGAGGGTTGGTGCCTGTGATATTATTGGCAATGCTACTGGCCATATATAGCGGTTGGACAGGTTGTGACAGCCATGTGTAACTGCGACAGAAGTTACTTGTATTGGCCAGTGACGGTAAATGGCCTTGAGAAGGGTCCTTGCCCATTACAAGTACTTTCTTGGAACTATTCTTGTCCCCTTCCTCTTTGTGTTGTCGCATTATCTTTCTGATAGGTCCTGTTTAGGCAGCCTAGTACGAGATGGAATTGCGACCAAGTCACAGTAATACAGAGTGACTGCAATTATAGATACAGGGAAACTGTGACAGGGCAGTATAAATATAGACAAAGAGAAACTGTGACAGGGCAGTGTAAATATAGATAAAGAGAAACTGTGACAGGGCAGTGTAAATATAGATAAAGAGAAACTGTGACCGGGCAGAATAAATGCCTGTACTATACGCAGGTAGAGCGTACGAGGCGCTATTTGAAGCTTCGGAGAGCTGCACAGAGCGCCAGACAAAGCGTTATATTTTGCGCACAAGGAGCTGTAGTGGGCGCTTGAAAATGCATCTTGTACTACCTCTATAGGTATCTAGGTATCTTGATTACATAATGTGTATATTGCGATTGGCTTGTGATTGAAGCACGTGGAAAAAACTATAGAAAGTTTATATATTGAAAACTGCCTTTTCAAGAATGTGTGCTACATGGCAGAAATCAGAAATCCCTCTACTTCAACCAACCCCCACGTGTCTATTCTAGGTGCAGTCAGCAATTCGACATGCTCGCGTGCCTGTGATTTCTATTAATGTATGTCATTGCATAGCCCCACGGTGACGTGATTCAACCACCTATATACGTATTCAACCATACCTAGACTTACCTAGGTAGACCTACCTATGCGCTTTATGAATCGAGGCTGCTCAAGTAGGCCCGTGAACAATGCTGTCGTAAATTAATGAAAATACCGTTCCATCCGAGAATGCTACTGTAACCAGCTTAAAAACCAGGCGAAAAAAATGAGCACGAGACTGACCGCACAGTGTGGAAATCAAGGCCGATAGTCCGGGGCTGTCCCAGCTGTCCACAGCCGGCTATGCGGCGGGACCTCGCTCAATAGCAGGTCGTTGTTTTCTGCTGAGCTTGAAGATGCTGCTTTCCTTTTTTTGTCCCATCGCTGCGGGATTTTATAGGTTTTGATTTGGCCTTCCATCTCTTTTTTTCTTTTCCCTTCCCCATCTCTTTTTTTCTTTTCCCTTCCCCATCTCTTTTTTTTCCCTTTCCCCATACCGCCGCCCCCCAACAAAGAAATCTTCAAGCCTGCATGTTATCTGCAACCTCGATCCCTCACATCAGTTTCCACAAGTGGGAGAGTAGAGGGCAAAAAAAAAAACTCATACTTTCTTACCCGGGTCCCCTGTTCGGCCATGACACCACCGGCTGCCACAACGTGCGCTCAAAATGGCAACTTTTCACCAGCCACCGCCACCACAACCAAACTGGGCGCCGCCAGCTCCGGCCCTGGTAGCAGTAGTCCGCTGAACCGGGCCGGCGAACTCGAGCATGTAAGCCGGGATGTATGTGCATTACTACTTGGTTGCTGCTAACAGCGTGCTTTCATGGCATTAGCTCCTTCAAGCCGTCCAGGAGCTCATCCTACCGTTTGTGCGGGCCGCCGACGACGCCGCCGCGGAGAAGCCTACCGGCGCCATCCCCAAGGGCCGTCCCAATGTCCTTGTCCAGACCACCGCCCCGGCCGAGCTCACGGCCAAGCTGGACCTTGTCCTGCCTGCCGAGGGCCAGGGCGCGGACGGCCTGCTGCTCATGATCCGCCGCATCCTAGACTATAGCGTCAACACCTGGGACCAGGGCTTCCTCGACAAGCTCTATGCCAGCAACACGCCGGTTCGAATACTTTCCTTTTGAGGCGCGAGGACTTGCTAACGGCTATTCTAGGTTGGCGTCATCTCTGATATCATCCTCTCTATTCTCAACACAAATGTACGATGCAACTCCCCAGGACAGGCACCTAATCAACATCGCTGACCGAACCACCAGCTCCACGTTTACCAAGTCTCGCCTGCCCTCACCGTCATTGAAAAGACGACCGGCCGCGCCCTCGCGCGTCTCTTTGGCTTCGAGGGCGAATTCGCCGGCGGCATCACCTGCCAGGGCGGCAGCTCCAGCAACCTGACCTCGCTCGTGGTCGCGCGCAACACGCTATACCCGGAGAGCAAGTCGCGGGGCGTCGCCGGCGCCGGACGCGACTTTGTCGTCTTCACCAGCGCGCACGGACACTACTCTGTCGAGAAGAGCGCCATGATCTGCGGCCTCGGTGGCGATGGCGTGTGGGCGGTGCCGGTGGACGACGAGGGCCGGATGCGCGTCTCGGCGCTGCAGGAGCTCGTGGCGCAGGCCAAGGCGCAGGGCAAGACGCCGCTGTACGTGAACGCCACGGCCGGGACGACGGTGCGGGGCTCGTACGAGTCCTTTGCCGAGATCTCGGCCGTGTGCAAGGCGCACGGCATGTGGATGCACATTGACGCGAGCTGGGGCGGGCCGGTCGTCTTCTCGCGGGCGCACCGGCACAAGCTCGCGGGCGCGCACCTGGCCGACTCCATCACCATCAACCCGCACAAGATGATGAGCGTGCCGACGACGTGCTCGTACCTGCTCGTGCCGGACACGCGCACGTTCCGGGTGGCCAACAGCACGCAGGCCGGGTACCTCTTCCACGACCCGGCCGGGGGGGAGGACGGCGGCGGCGGCGAGACGTGGGACCTGGCGGACCTGACGCTGCAGTGCGGCCGGCGCGGCGACAGCCTCAAGCTGGCGCTGGCATGGCTGTACTACGGCGCGGCGGGCTTCGAGCGGCAGATTGACCACGCGTTCGCGATGGCGTCGCTGCTGCACGCGCGGCTGGCGGCGACGGGCAACTTTGCGCTGCTGTCCGGCCGGGAGACGCCGTGCCTGCAGGTGTGCTTCTATTACGCGCCGGGGGGCGCGCTGGCGGCGGACAAGGCGGTCAACACGGGGAACACGCGGCGCATCGTGCACGCGCTGATCGAGCGCGGCTTCATGGTTGATTACGCGCCGGGGGATCAGGGCAGCTTTCTGCGCGTGGTGGTCAACGTGCAGACGCTGCCAGGCACGGTGGAGGGTCTGGCAAGGGCGCTGAGCGAGGTGGCTGTCGAGGGGGTATGATGTATGTATGCATGCGCGTATTTATGTATGTATGAATGCATGTGAATGACGATATAGATATAGAAACAATAGAGTGTCGTTGAGAAGCAGTGTCCGGGTGGCCTGTTTTTGTCACTCTTTCGACAGCGTTTGCACAATTGCAGCTGGCAGCTGGCAGCTTGCTTGGCAGCTGGCAACAGGCTTTGCTGTGCGTTTGGCAGCAACCTCATATTTTTCATCGCTGGATATCGAGACATTTCTGACTGGTGATTTTTCGCCTTGTGATTCCAAGCACTGCGTGTGGCGGTTGCGTGCCTTCAGTGGCTTATTCAGCTGGGCAGGGGCTGATGTTCGCGCACGAGACAATAGGTAGGGAGGTCTGGACAGAATGAGGCTACCCACCCCTTTTCATCCTTCTCATCCCTTCCGACACATTGTCAACATCCTCCTTGATTGGCAATCATGACCACCCGCAACCTTTTGCGCGGTCCCATCACTTTCTCCTCAGCAAAAAGCTCGAGTCGTAACATTCTCCACGAGCTCCTATACGAGCCTCAAAAGCGTGCCTTTTACAAGCGCATCGAGAGTTGTCGCTCCATAATTGCCGATATCGTCGCACATCATCTTGGCACGAAAGCAGAAAACATAAACATATCGCCCGAACCCCATTGGCGCCATGGCTCTTTCAATCTTTGCATCCCGATTCTGATTGACAACTCGACCAACCCAACCCTCCCGCAGTTTGTCATGATCCGGTTCCCCCTGCCGTACCGTGTTGGAGAGACCACATGCCCCGGTAATTCGGATGAGAAGATATGCTGCGAAGCGGCAACATACGCGTGGATTCGAGAAAATTGCCCCGAGGTTCCCATACCTCAGCTTTACGGCTTCGGCCTAACCACCAAGCAGAGAGTACGCGCCCATTCCTCTCCCGTCTTCGATGCTTTAGCACCTAACGCGGCACTCCTTCACAGTTCACGAGGCTTGATCTTCTCCCCTGGTGGTCCCGCTGGTATCAAAGAGCTCAACGCTATGTCATGGCGGCACTTGGTGCCGGACATCCCTCGCAGTACATCCCACATCAACCTGCTCGCTGCCCTGACCTAGACCTAAGTTATCTGGTTATTGAAACCATTACGACCGGCACTATGTTATCACAATCTTGGGGAAAAAGCCACAACGACACCCGTCTTCTAGAAAATCTCCAGCAGGATCTTGCCAAGGTGACACTGTCGCTTGCAAGCGTGCCCTTGGCTCGCATCGGCACATTCCGGCTCGACGCTCAAGGCTATCTCAAACTTGAAAATCGCCCACTCAACGTTCGAGAGATAGTGCAAGAAAATGAAGGTATACCTGTTAGTGATTCTGGTCACCGGACTTTCTCTCGCGTTGATGACTTTATCCTCCACCATATAGAGGCTTTCAATCACCGACTTGTCCATCAGCCAAATGCAATCTCCGACTCGGAAGATGGTTGGCGCCAAATGACCAGTCTTTTTGCCGCAAAGGTGGTTTTTCCTCAGATTTTCCAAAGACAGTTGAATAACGGGCCATTCGCGTTTGCCTTGACGGACCTACATCGAAGCAACATCTTGGTCGATGAGGACTGGCACATCACCTGCATTATCGACCTTGAATTCGCCTGTTCCTTGCCGCTCGAGTTCATCACTGTGCCGTACTGGCTCAGTGGCAAAGCGGCTGATGAGATTTGTCCGGTCAGCTACGCACCGTATTATGAAGCGTTCGTCGAGCATATAAAACGGGAGGAGGGTACTCGAAGGCAGCGTAAGCCACTTGGAGGCCATTTGCTGTCATCAATCATGGAAAGATCATGGACGAGCGGGGCTTTCTAGGTTACACTCGCAGTCGCGGATCCCATTGGGTTCACTGGTATGTTCTACAGCCAAATCTTGCCAACTTTTTACTCTTTCCCCTCGAAAGAGTTGAATGAAGCAGATTACAAGCGTTTCGGGCGCCTATGGCGTCCGGACAGTAGCGATGTTGTTCACCAAAAGCTGAAGGACCGAGACGAATACTCTGAGAAACTGGATATATTTTTTGCCGACACTACCTAGAATACACCAGGGGGTTTTCCAGCTAGGACTTGCGATGGCTCACTTGCCGCTGGGCTTGGGAGGTGTTGGAGGTCTTGGCGATGACTGCGACTTCTCCCGCCTGCCACGTGCATAGAATGCAGACGAGGAGAGCTGCTCAACGGCTTCCACGGATATGGGGATGCCATAGACGGGCACTGCCGTCGCAATGCCCGTGTATACAGTTGAAGACGAAGCCTCGGCGGTCGAGGACGAAGCTGCGGTGGTCGAGGACGAAGCCGCATATTTGTAGTTTTTTTCGTAATCGGATGCATACATGGGTCGCTGTCCCGAGAGGCCTCAGTTGCCTGTGGCTTCTGCTTTGACTGGTTCGCAATCACGCACCTTAATGCTCCGCGCGAAGCATCTTTGTCTCATTGGCTATGGTAGGGTCGCCTTACAGCCCATATGCAAGCCATGTGATATTGATGAGGATGGGTTTCTCTTGCAGCCTTGACTTGTTGAACAAGGGAGACAGGATACAGATCCAGCTGGACATGTGCTGTCGTATCTTTGAACGGTCTCCAGGCTTGCGTCCTTGAAAACGATATTTCTCAAAACTTTCCAGAAGCAAAATGGACTTTTTTTTGGTTTGGATCAGCTCTCCAGCACCATCGCGGAGCGGGGGGATGTCATACTTCGAAGAGGGCCCGTCGGGAGCCCAGGCGCTGCAGAACGATAGGCAGCAGCGGGAGTCACACACAACCCCAGCCATCCTTGTACAGCTTGGGGACCAGAAACTCGCGCTGCCTGGCATCCTCCAGCATGTCTGCGAGGCAGCTTGGCAGTCAACCTTGGCGACCCTTGTGCAAAAGCCATCACGAAGCTGGTTACCTTTTGCGAGGCGTAGCAAGGCGTAATGAGGGGTTGATAAGACAGCGGCCTACTTGAGAGGCCGGGAATGACGTGCACCGATGCAACGCCTGGCAGCCTCGGGCTTGCTTGCTGTGATGATTGGAAAATAATGCTGATTCGCTAGGCAGCCGTGGGTGGCTTGAATCTTGGAAACGAAGCCTGTTCGAAGGTATTGGAGAGCAATGTGTCGACCATATTGTATTATCAGCCAAGATAATTCGTGAATGAATAATGCCTCTTGACGCATTCAAATACCTGTCAAGTAGCCTAGGAACTCAAAAAGACTCCTGAGATTAATGAATCGCTGCCTCAAAAACGTATCTTATATCTTATGTGTCAATATCACTCACTGTTGTCGAATCCGAGCCCATCATCATTGATCCCAGAAGCATTTACCGTGTGAGTGTAAATTGCCCCATGCTCCAAGCACAGTATGCAATTTACACTCACACGGTAAATGCTTCTGGATCAATGAACTACCTGGGTCGTTCAGCCTCGGAAACAAAAGATTAGCCGATGCCCAAGGTGCAGTCTCGTCCTCATTCCAGGGTCTGGGGACTTCAGATACAAGATGCACCTCCAGTATTAAGGTCAGAATCATCCACAGCTTGTACTAGGCAACCAGGGTCAAAGCTGCGTTGCCGAAAGATGCGCTTGAAGAGGTTCAGCAGCTACACCGCTCCCAGCTCAGGTGAAATCCAAAATTCAGGTCAGTTTCCTGCTCAAGGTGTATCTCGGAAGAGGTGTGGCGCTCGCGCTACTTGCGAACCCGGAACAGTCGCAGAAGCACCCAGACAGAGCATGATCGACAACTTGTGATGATTCAAAAGACATGTTACTCTCAGGGGCCTAGCCGACCAGGGCCGAGCCGACGGGATACTACGCCTCGGCTCTCCAGCTCTAACATGCCCAGACCGCGTGCGCGCATCAGTTCGGCGATTTTCAGCGCCTTGTACGCGGAGACAATATCATGAAACATGGCTCTTCCGTCGTCATCGTCGTCACCGTCTCCCAGACTTTCTGCGCTATTCTAATGAATAACAAGATGCTAACAAGATTGGATACGCCGTTTTGGACATTGGAGGTCATTTTCTTTCGATGCAGCTGCTCATGTAAAGCTCGGGCTCACCACTGCAGCCCAACTCCAGGGTGAACCTCCCTCAGTATTATCCATCACATGAGCATCTGCAGGCTCTCAGTCATCCTGCGAGACATTCTGAACATTTTTAATTTATAAACTATTTTATACAAACGGCGAACCCTCCATTACGAAGACTCTTGAGATGGAATTACATGAATAGTTGTTGGTGAGAATCGACAAGAACATTCTAAATTTAGCGGCTTCTACTTACCATTTTTGGTCTAAGAGATTTCAACTGGCCACGGCAACTGCATATGCGATTTGGCCAGGAACAGCGACCGAAGATGTATGGAAGATAAAAAACGTCGAGGAAAAAGTACATCAAGTTTCAATTGCTGAGAATTATCCTATGGCTGGAATTTCCCGAATTTCATAGCCCAATTACGAAGGTACAGTACGGCAAAAGTCCTTATCTTATCGCACTTTGGCAGAAAAAAAAAGTTAGCAGAAAAGTCATGAAAGAGTCAAGAGCCGACTTTACCAACCACCACCACCAAACTTTACACCAGCAACACAGTCAAGATGCCCAAACCACGCACAAAACGAGGCTCTGGCCGCGAGGCGCGCAAGAGGAAACATGCCGAGGACGGAGACTATACTGCCGACATCGACAGTAAACGGCAACGCCGTACGGATGGCGGTGACGACGGCCACAAAGACAACGAAAACGAAAACAAGAACAAAGGCTACTACCAGCAGGACGAAGCGGCACCTGCGACCGGCAGCGGGCTCACGTGCCACGAGGACGGACCCGGCGAGAGAGAATTCTTCGGCATGCTCGCCGACGAGGAGCAAGAATACTTTCGGCGGGCCGATGAGATGCTCGAGCTCAACCAGTTCCCGACGCCCGACGACCGCGCGATCTTCCTTGAGAGTGTCTACACCGAGGCCCGGGGTAAGGAGCTCAAGGTTGCCAGCAGCCAGTCATGCTCGCGGCTGATGGAGCGGCTGATCCAACTGGCGACAACAGCGCAGAAGAAGCGCCTCTTCGAGGCCTTTGCCGGCCACTTCCTCTCGCTCGTCCAGCACCGCTTCGCGAGCCACTGCTGCGAGGCACTGTTCCTACGCTCTGCTGGCGTCGTCTCCCAGGAGCTGTCCGGCTTCGTCCTCGACACGACCGGCGGTGGCGAAAGGGCCGATGCGCAGGAGCCGGAGAACTCGATGGAGAACCTGTTCCTGGCGACGCTCGACGAGCTCGAGGGCAGCATGGGCTTCCTGATGACGGACCGCTTTGCGTCGCACGCGCTGCGTGTGCTGCTGCTGGTGCTTTCCGGCCGGCCACTCGAGGACGCGGCGTCCAGGACGCTCGTCAAGAGCCGCAAGAAGGAGCGGGTGTCCGTCGCGGGCTCCGCGGCGGTCGACGAGCAGAACAAGGGCTTGCGCGCGGTGCCAGCGTCCTTTGCCGCGGCCGTCACCAAGATAATCCGCGACTCTACGGCGTCCATGGACGCGGCCGGCCTGCGCGTGCTCGCCACTCACCCCATCGGCAACCCAACGCTGCAGCTATTCCTCGAGCTGGACCTCTCGCTCAACAAGGCCGAGCAAAAGGCCGACGGGGAGCAGCCGACGCTGCTCTTCCAGCTGCTCCCGGGCGCACCGCAGTCGCTGTTCGAGGACGATTCGGCGGCGACCGAGTTCATCAACAGCATGATCTACGACCCGATCGGGTCGCGCCTGGTCGAGGCCATCATCACGCACGCGCCGGGCAAGGTCTTCAAGGCGCTCAACCAGAATATTCTGCTACCGCGCATCCAGGGCTACGTGCGTAACGACGTATCGTGCTACCCGGCCATCAAGGTGCTGAGCCGCATCGGCAAGGACCAGCTGGTGGAGGCGGTGGCCAAGATTGCGCCGACGGTGCCGCAGCTCGTGGCCAAGCACCGCTACAACGTGCTGCGGACGCTTTTTGAGCGCTGTGCAGCCCGTGGCCTGACGGACGAGATCAGACAGCTGATGAAGGGCCTGCGCGAGGGTTGCGGCGCGCAACCGGCCGACCTCGTCACCACACTATGCTCGCTCAGCACCGACGACAACGAGGGCGACGAAGAGGGGGGGGAGAAGAAGAAGAAGAAGAAGAAGACAGATATCACCCAGCTCAGCAAGAACGAGTACGCTATCCAGTCCCACGGCGCGCAGCTGCTCACCTCCCTTCTCGCCATCCCCGGCCCTGCAAAGGGCGTGCACGAGTCCCTCGCCGCGCTCCCGATCGAGCTACTTCTCCGGCTCGCCAACACCTCGCTCCCAACCGCGACGCTCGTCAGCACCGCGCTCAAGACACCGTCAGCCAACGCGGCGTTCCAAAAGTCGACCGCACACGCGCTCGCACCACACGTGGCGGAGCTGGCGACCTCGCTCAACGGACACAACGTGGTGGTGACGCTGGCGGAGGTGCCGTCGCGCGGACGCGACTTCAGCCTGCCGACGCACGTCAAGGAGGGCATGATGCAGGCGCTGGCCGGGCAGGAGGCGACGCTGCGCGAGTCGTGGATGGGCCGCAGCGCGTGGCGCGCGTGGCGCGGCGACGTGTGGAAGACGAGGCGGCACGACTGGAAGGCCTGGATCAAGGACATGGTGGCGGAGGAGTCTCAGCAGGTGGCCTCGTCGGCGGCGCATCACAAGAACGGTGCGCGAGCAGGGGGGAAGAGAAGGGAAAACTAAAAATGTACGTGTATATATATACCAACAGTGTCTTGAGACGATGAGCTTCATGGCAACGGTTTAGGAGTTTCTGCTTTCACATCAATAGATCATCGTCGCCATCCATGTACGTTCTTTGCCAAGATCTACAAATCTTCCTTCTATAGTTTCGCGCTCAGCGCTTGCGTCTGTTCGTTCTTGTACTGCTCCCGCAAGACACGCCGCAGTATCTTGCCACTCGGGCTCTTCGGTATGGCCTCAACCACACGCACGCCCACCAGCCACTTGCTTCTCGTCCGAGCCTCCCGAACATACCCCATCAGCTCCTCCTCCTCCGGCTTCCCCCCACGACCCCCCGACCCGGGACTCAACACGACAAACGCAAAGGGCCGCTCGCCGGCGTAGTCGTCCGGCACGCCGATGACGGCCACGTCGGCGACGCGCGGATGGCCGAGCAGCAGGTCCTCGAGCTCCGCCGGAGCGACCTGCGCGCCCTTGACCTTGATCATCTCCTTGATGCGGTCGTGGATCGTGATCTGGCCATCCGCCGCGACAGATCCCTCATCGCCCGTCCGCAGAAAGCCCTGCTCGTCAAAAGCCGCCGCCGTGGCCACCGGGTCATGCAGATACCCCGGGAAGATCTGCGGGCCCTTTACTCGAATCTACCCCCGACCCGTCAGTTTTTTTTTTTTTTTTTTTAGCCTCGCAAGCTCGGAAGTGCTTCAAAATCACAAGAAAAGGGGGTAGCGGGTGGGGGAGGGAAAAAAAAAAACACTCACCTCTCCACGCTCACCCACCCCAACCGCCACGCCGTCCTCGTCCACGACCCTGACCACCGTCCCTGCGACCAGCGTGCCCACGGAGCGCCCATTCTCGAAGCCGTACAGGTGCGGCGGGTGAGTGGACACGCAGGCGGTCGTCTCGGTCATGCCGTAGCCCTGCTTGAAGCCGGTGGTGGCCGGGAAGCGACGCGCCAGCCGGGCCAGCACCTCCGGGCTGACCGGCGCGGCGCCGGTGGCCCAGCGCTGCACGCAGGACAAGTCGTGTCCCGCAAACGTCGCTGCCGGCTCCTGCGCGAGCCGGATCAGGATCGGCGGGACCAGGTTCACCTCGGCGATGCGGTGCGTGCTGATGGCGCGCAGCAGCGCCGGCATGCTGAAGCGCGGGACCACGGCGATGGAGGTGTGGCTGACGAGGCAGTGCACAATCGCGCGGACGAAGCCGGAGACTGTTGCAGGGTGGTGGTTAGCGAAGGGAGAGAGGCCCGTGCGGAGGAGAGGGGGAGAGAGGGGGAAGAGAAACTTGCTGTGGTAGAATGGCAGCAGACCGAGGGCCGTGTGGCTGTGGGTGTAGGCGAGGTTGAGTTGCAGACACTGCGCGATGATGTTTGCGTGCGAGATCATGACCTAGATGGGATCGATAGTCTCTGTCAGGAACCACCGCGCCATCCCGCTTGGGGGTTCACCTCCCAACTCACCGCTTTCGGTAGCCCCGTCGTGCCGCTGCTGAAGCACAGAAACGCCGTCTCCTCCGCGCCCGTCCGCCCCCTCCGCAGCCCAACCGCCGGCGGCACCGCCCCCAACCTCCTTCCCTCCTCCACCAACTCACTCAGCGACACGAAGCCGCCGCCGCCGCCGCCGCCGCCCTGCCCCCGATCCTCCCCATCCGCAAACACCACGATCCTCTTCCCCTCCTCCAGCCCCTCACCCGCGGCGCGCACGACGGGGAGAACCTCGGGCGCGCACAGGACCAGACTGGCACGGACGGTGCGCAGAGCGTGCCGCAGCTCGGCCGCCCCGCCGGCGGGCGAGGTGAGGGCCGGGATGCCGCCGGCGCGGATGACGCCGTGGACGCAGACCGGGTAGGTGACGGCGTTGGGGCCGATGATGGCGACGACGTCGCCGGGGGCGATGCGGGTGAGGAGCGCGGCGGAGAGCGCGGCGGCGGCGTCGCGGACTTGTGCGTGGGTGAGGATCGCGCCGGTCTCGGTGTTGATGTAGGCGCGCGGCGAGGCGGGGGTGGAGGCGGAGGTGGTGAGGGCGGAGCAGCCGGCGGCCGGGGAGGGGCCCTCAAAGAGCCATTGCCAGAGAGTGACGTCCAAGGGCACTTTTAGGGAGGGGGGTAGGGGTTAAAGTCGTGTGAGCATATGTAGTCTTGGATGTTGCTGGGGATGTACATGGCGAGCTAGATACCTTGTATATCCGGGTAGGCGGATGTGAACAGCATGATCACTGATAAGGAGGGGGAGAAATTGGTCCAAAATTCCGCTGATATTTTACAGATGTCAGTGGATTGTAAAAACAAAACGAAAAAAAAATAAACGTAGGAGTCGAAGCTGTATTTCAGCCTGAGCATACCGGCTTCTCATTGATTCTTAATACCCCGCGATATCGGCCCCACCATATCGGCGAGTAAACCCGTTCCCCCCGGTGCTTTTTTCCGTGCCGAGGTACGCGACCAGGAGCGTGGTATATACCTAGCATCCAGATCAAAGTCCATGGAAATCGAGACTGGCCAAGCCACGGACTTGTCTCGCAAGGGGCAAGCCGGAGGCCACCGAACTTTCTCTGAACCAACAGCCCGACGGACTGGGGGCCAGGATGTATGAGCACAGCGCCCTTAAAAAAGAAAAAAGAAAAAAAGAAGTAAAAAAAGGTCAAGAGTAGTCTAGTTGGTCTACTGCTCGCAGTCTACTAAAATTCTGTGTCCTGTCGCCAACGGGTATCTCAAACAGGTTGGTGATGCCATCCGCACAAGGCCGTGGCTCCAATCGACGTGCTTCCCCTCTTTTTCCCAGGAGTTGCTCTCGGGCTGGCCGCTGGCCGTAGCCAAGGTTGCACAAAGCTACAAGTTTCGTCCCATCGCGGCGGCAAAAAAAAAAAGGGAAACAAAAAGCCCACCTAGGAGGCATGGCAAGCGCCGGCCCCCACCCAGGCCAACACCGACCAACAGCCTTATCCTGATCCGTTCTTACTTGTTCTCTATCTAAGAGATAGCCGCTCTGTGTAACTCGTGCACCCCAGCTAGAAGAACCGGGCACACGGTTTGGACCTTGAATAGACTTGCCCGGATACAGCTTGTTTTCCTTTTTCTTTTTTACTTTATTTTGTTTTCGTTTTTATCTTCTTTTGTTGCTTTTTTGGTGTGTCTCTAAATTCCAGGGTTTCGGCTCCCAGCCCCATCCTATCCTATCCTGTTCCCTTAATTGATTGCCCGTCTGTTGTTGTTTATTGTCTCGACCCCCCACAAGGCCCTTCATGTTCTAAAATTACAATTCATTGTATCTATGTCGTCTGCATTGCCCTGTGCGAGGGAACAGACGCCAGGGCCCCTTTGCCTTGCCGCCTCCATGTCCCATGCCCTTTTCCCTTTGTTTCTTTATCCAAACCCGGGCCATGCTTCCCCAACTATATCCAGGGCAACTTACCCCCCACAGCCTTTCTTGGTCGCGCTTTGTGACAATGAATTTGTAGAATAGGGCCTTCCCCCCCCCCCCCCCCTCCGGCTGGAAGGAAACCCGCATTCAATTGCACCTCAGCTCCCAGTAGTCACTCCTTTCTTTCTTTTATTTTTAGACATTTAAATACCTCGGATTCAATCTAATCTCATTCATCCATCTTATGCTCTTTCTTCAACAGCTATACTTGGGGGCTGTGAGTGCAGGCCTTGGCAAAGTGAATCCGACGACAAACGCGGCGCTCCAACCACCAACACGCGAGACACGCCCTTGTTCAAATTCAGATTCCCTTCACTTTGCTCTCGAAAGCGCCGATTCACCTCGTTTGAACGCAATGTGAAGCAACAAGCAACAACAAGCGCAGTCAACGAAAACTCTCCCCCCCCCCTCCCCTTCTCTCCTCCTTTGCCCTTCCATTGATTGCTTCTCATCCCATCCATCCATCGCCTTGCCTCTGTCACGCCGTTATAAGATTCAACGCCGCTGTCATCACTCTTCAACCCATCATCTCTTTAACCCCTTCTTTCTTTTCTTCATTGACGCATTTCCACGTCTATTCTTGCCGCTGCTTGCACCAAAGCCCTTCTCCCTACAGACTTGTTCAAAACTTGCCTCATTCAGCGTGTCCACGAAGCAAGCAAACCGCGGTTCCATTTGCCCAATTAAAAAAAAAAAAACGAAAAACACAACAACATCAACACAAAAGCCATGCCTCGTGGTGGCTACGACTGCACCGGCGCCGCGCCCGGCTCCTTCGCCTCCCGTCTCGGCCGCCAGATGTACCCGAGCGGCGGCGGCAACACGCCCCGGGCCTCGCAGGCCACTCTCTTCTCCGGCGCCGCCTCCGCACCCGCCGGGTACTACCAGCACGCCGCCCCGGCCATGGCCTACCAGAGCCACCACCAGCAAGGCCCGGGAATGGCCTACACTTATCATGCAGGAGCAGGTATGGCTTTTGATCTTCTATTTTTTTTTTTTTTTTTTTTTTTTTGCAAAGTTTTCTCTTCTCTTTTGTCCCTCCCCTCGCACCCCAGACGAAGCAGTTTGTTCGTTCACTTACACACAACTTTTTCCCTCACAGCAGCTCCCCAGCAGCAGTCCGGGTTCGTCAACTACGCGGCTCCCCATCAGCAGTATCAGCCGCCGCAGATGCAGTATGCGACCAACTACGGCTTCGTGGCTGCCCAGCAGCACCAGCAGCCGCAGCATGGCGGAGGCGCCCCCGGCGGCGGCGTCGTCTTCGCCAGCGCCTATCACCACCCGCAGCAGCCTTCTGCCTACGGCGGCGGCCAATACTACCGACGTCTTTAAGATCCAAAATTCGCATCCTGCTTTTTCATAAAAGAGGACGTCTCTTAACAGGACAGGCCTTTTCATGTACAAATCACGACATACGGGGGGCGCAAAAAGTTTCTTGCTCTTTTGACTTTTCACTTCTTGCTATTTTTTACGACCGACGGCGCAATCGGAGTTTTCCCTATCCTTTCCTTATACTTGTATTTTTTTTTCTTCACATGCCATTTTGCTGTTTTTCATCATTCATTGTTTTGCTGCGTCATCCTTTTTCTATTTTCTGTCCTTTTTGCTTCTCCCCCGCAGAATTGGAAAACCCGATTCATTATACCAATAGACCAGGCCGCAAGGCAACAGCCGCCAGGCAAAGACACCGAAGAGGCAGAGAGAGACAGAGGTAGAGAGAGAAAGAGTCGCTTTGTATTGGTACTCTAATAGTCACGCAGATCAACAACCGGCGCAAAAGAAGCTTCCAATGAATGACAAAGGCGTTAGCCGGACCAATCCCCGTCTCTAAATCGGAAACTAGACAGCTGTCAAGACTGTGAAAAGCATAAAAACTGGACGCGCCAAATCACCTGGACACGCGGATCAAGCGTCATCCCTAAAACTAACCAGGACAGCGCAAGAGCTACTGCATACATTGGCGATACTTGGGCCATTGGCCTCGGGCCGGCGACGAGCATGGGATCGGCCCGGCCTTATTCTTCCTGTCCAACTTTAAAATTTTAGCCGGCTCTTGTTAGCTAGCTCCCTGTGAATGGCTCACCTTTTGAGGAAAGTTGTTCAGGATGCTGCCCAAGTTTCAACTACGTAGCAAAGCGAATCCTGCCTCTCAAGCATCCGCCTGGCCCCTGCATCAACTCGTAACCACAGCTGATCAATGCACCAGGTCTCAATCATGACGATTTTTCTTCAAGTTACTTTTTGCCAAAATCCTCTAGAATCACCTGGTTCTTTCTCAAAGTCGAGCTACTCCACCACCTATCTGCCGTAAATCCCTGACTGACCGTCATTCATTCTCTCCAGTTTGACACCAGTCATCTCGACACAAGTAATCTCATCGTAGAAAACGACAACAAGAAAAAGTAATGGACCAACATTTCGCTTGAGAATTATAGTATATTAATGTCAGGCTATCATATATCATTAGCCAATACTCGTGTGTCTGTCTGTCGCACAGCTTCCGCCGTCATGTGCCCAACGCTGTTGGTGTAATGCTGATTCAAAACACCCCTTGCTTACAACATTCAACCCCTTTCAGTCTGTACAATTTTGTCATCCATACTCTCAGCGTCATGGTCCATGATATACATCTTGCTTACTGTTTGCCACCCCAACGCCAATATCGCTAGCTGCAATGGCTGCACACCAGCATCACCAAAAGAATGACGAAAAGGAAAAATGACTGGCAAATGAAAGTCGGGTGCGATCATTCGTTGTCGGCAGCCCAGGCGTTATCATTCATGAACGTTTCCCAATTCGACTCGTCCGTTCCTTGCACTGTCGAAAACCATTTAGGGTTCGACATGTCCAAGTTGTCCAAGTTATCCCCTGGGGGAGATATGATTTGATCCTCCTCCTCCTCCATTTGATTAGCTCCATCATGGTACGGTCCACTGAGCGAACCATCCTCGCCCGTGTGGTCATTGTCCTCGTGCATTTTCATGTCTTGACCAAAGTAGGAGGTATCTACCGAGCCGTCCATGCCCGACCAGTTCTGCGAATGCCCGGAACCTTCGTTCATGTTCATGTTCATGTTCATCATCATTCTAGCTTCCGGAGGCAACTCTGTTGTGAATGCGGAGCTGCTGGATCCGAAACCAAGCGGCGATTCAGGTTGTACCGAGGGTTGAAAGCTGATCGGCGGCCCAGGGATACCTATAGCAGAGTCATGTCTCCAATAACCCGGGTGCTGTGGTGGGCATTGACTAGGACCTGAAGTTCCCAAGCGCCCAGAGTTGTCCTGAGTGTAAATCCGGTGAGGAGGTGGGAGAGATGCCATCCCAAATGGCATTCCGGAAAACTGCTGAGGTATGGGCTGAGCCTGCTGAGGCATGGGCTGAGCCTGCTGAGGTATGGGCTGAGCCTGCTGATGATAATGGGAACCCTGGAACAGTAGCGGCGGCTGAGGGTGCTGATATTGCTGAGGAGGTGGCAGCGGAAGCATTTGCTGCTGTTGCTGTGGAGGTATATGATGTAGTTGTCGCGGTTGCTGTGGGAGTATCAGCGGCTGTAGTTGTCGCGGTTGCTGTGGTAGTATCAGCGGCTGTAGTTGTCGCGGTTGCTGCGGCGGCATGTGTTGCTGCTGTTGCTGCGGCGGCATGTGTTGCTGTTGTTGCTGCGGATTCGGACTCGGGGTCGGATGATTCTGTTGAGGCAGTGACGGAGACGGTTGCTGAGGTCGAGATTGGGCCTTCTCATGCTCCGATTGGGCCTTCTCAGGCTCAGACTGGTCCTTATCAGGCTCAGACTGGGGTTTCTTATGCTCAGGCTCTGCCTGCTCAGGTTCAGGGTTGGCCCTCCGCGGGGATCGACGTGGAATGGGAAACGTCGCGGTTGCTGAATAAGAAGGAATATGGGGGAATGCTTCGGCAAATTTCTGGTTCACCTCCTGATGCCTCCATTCCGTACTGCCCTTAGCCAGGAGACTGGACACGGCAACCCTGCTTGAGAGATAATCGGTAGCTCTGGAGCTAACATCCGTTGGTGTTTTTTGTATGCCACCACTCATGACTCTATAAGACCGGGGCAAGATATCATCCTCCTCCTCGTACATTTCCTCTGCCAGGACGATTTCTTCCGTAATGCGGAAGGTCTTGCCAGTGCGTTTTTTATGAATCTCACTGGCCATCCGTGCCGATTGGACGCGAGCCTCAATGCTGCGATCGGTGCGCCGAGAGGCAGCAATGTAAGCTCGCTCCTGGTTCTCTTCATGGGTCCTTTCGGTCTATTTGCGAGCTCGCTTGTCAGTGGGATGCGTAGGGGGTGGAGAAGAAGCTCGAAGCGTACCTTTTTGTAAATATGAGGGGGAGCCATGGCTTCGAAGCTGCTAAAGTCTAGAGAATTGCTTCGCATGACGGACATTCGGACACGAGAGAGCGTGCTCCTCTATATACCTAGCAAAAAGGAGATGGGGCTTGTATCTTTGGCAGGCACGGAGCTACACCGTGTGCTTGGCAGGCGCGAAGCTTGGGTAAGAAGGTTGTTGGCCGGTAGCACTAGCTGAAGCTTCACGGCCGAGTTGCAAGTACCACCGATGTACCGCCACAGTGAAATTGGCGGTAGAGTTTGGCGGTGCACTAAAATGGCGTCGTGAAATCAATTGCTAGACGAATTCCCACGGTCTAGAGCGAAGGCGAAAAGTGCTCCAGAAGAGTCGATGAAGTCGGCCAGTGTGAGTGACGTGGAGAGCTTTTGTCGTGGTGATGCTGTTTGTCGTAAAGATGACGGCAGGTCTCGGAATCTTATTTGCAATTTGCAGGGAGGATTGAAATCTCGGTCAAGAAGAGTAATAGAGACGTGGAACTAAGAGGGAGTTCAGGTACGCATGGCAAGAAGACGGAGGGCGTCGATGGGTATAAAAAGTATCACGGCCGGCGCATATTGAATTGTATGGGAGGGTGGGCACGCAGCTGCTAGCCACCACAGCCACACAGAAGACAGGGCCAGGAGAAAAGAGGTGCATGTCGTGGGCCCGTGGGAGTGCATTCTGCATAGTCTCACCAGGGGGATGGATGGATGGAGATGCCGCGGGGACAGCAAAGGATGTGTGGGTGATGAGAATCACAGACGCCAGCAAAAGATGTCGATGCAGGCGATGGACTTCGATTGTAAAGTTGCGGGGCCAGCAATGTGCTGGGCCAGAGAATCGGCACCCCCCCCTGCTTCATCGAGCCAAAGCAAAACAACAAGGCACCGCGTTTCCTTTTTTGTTGTTGTTAATTTTTTTTTTCTTCTTTTTTGTTTCTTCAGAGCATGCTTCGTATAGCAGCCGACTCAAATTTCAAGGCAGCATCAAGAACGACTCCATGGACAACTGCATCAACATCGGTCAGTGCCCAGGTACCACCCAGCTAAATTACCTACCTAACTAATAAGCAAGGCCAAAAACCCCACCAGAGATCTTCTCTGTTTGCAGTCATAATTCCATCAACCCTCACACCACCACCACCACCACCCCCACCATTTACTTACATACACACTTCCCGCATTCTCGTCAGCCATCCATCATCATCCCTCCATATTCCCATATCAGCAGCATCCCTGTGACACACCCATGTGCCTTGTGGCTGATATCTCCCTTGTTATCCCCCACCTACCGGATCGTAAGTTGCTGGTGCGGCACGTCTCATACTGACGCACGAATTTAGCAAACACGTTCATCTCGCCAAGATCCGGTTAAGCATTGGACAGAATTGCTACCCTATTTGCCAGCTCCGAAGCACCAATGCATAGATGAAATCACGGGAGAGTTAATAAACATGGCAGTTTACCTGCACCACCGTGCAAACCCCGCCCAGTCGGCGTCTTCCGAAACCAATTGATACCGAAACAGACCACCAGCACGGTCAGAAAAGCTAAAACGAGGAATACCACACACACAACTTTGCCTAGAAACCGCCAGACGCCGTTCGTCCACAAGCTTTTTGTACCAGCGTCCACCTGTGACTGGCCTCACCTCCAACTTGAGCCACATTTATTAGTGGATTGGCGGCCACGACATCGAGATGCTTCTACCCAGCCTGCAATCGAACAGACCATCTCCCTCTCCGTCGCTACAACCACACCGTCAACGCCGCTTCTTTCTCCAGCACTTACCAGCTCGACATCGACAATCTCTGCTTAACATCGAGATTCTGTTCCTCCTCCATTCTCATGCCGCATAATATTCAGAATCCCGGAGCCATTCGTCCGAGATTCCCATTGTGCTCTTTCTAATCATCAGTTTTGCACTTCCGCTGATTCTCGGCTCGTACCCGGTCTCTGTCTCTCCTTGACGGGGGGGGGGGGGGGGGGGGGGGGGGGGGGGGGGGGGGGGGGGGGGGGGGGGGGGGGGGGGGGGGGGGGGGGGGGGGGGGGGGGGGGGGGGGGGGGGGGGGGGG
>JANZYN010000132.1:0-66936 GCA_025583755.1 Cordyceps tenuipes
CCCCCATCGTACAATTTCTTGACATAGCTGCCAGCACGTATTACCACTTTTGCATCTTGAGTCTGTTTACGCCGTACATGATGGACGAGACCGTCGTCGGTAATGGCGGGAGTCCGCCGGGCAAGATTTGCGAGGAGGCGGCCAACAGCATCCTGAGGCTCATGCGGCATCACGAGTCCTTGGCGGGCGGGACCGAGGCTGTCGGCTTCATGCAATCGTTTAAGAGCGCATCCCTTGAGTTTCTAGATATTTACAAACAAGTTGAATTCACCAAGGAGGTCGGTTATGGGGCGACACCTCGTCGCGGGACGGACAACGCATAAAGGATAGGAACCTGAACGGCGTTAAAAATGAGTCGTATTTTAAGTATTCTGATAAAACTACTCATCCTATTAAGAGTGCTATCATGATACCTGTATGTTTCTCGAATCAAAAGTATGCCTCTCCCCCATACGTCAACGTCATCAACCATCTCCCTCCACGGTATGGTTCTCGAATCCAAACTATGCCTCTCGAATTCAAGCTATGCCTCTCCCCCATCCCTCAACGTCATATATATCTAGTCGCCCGCAACGGCGAAAACTGCCAATGAATCACATCAAGCCTAGTTTTGTCAGCACTGTATTAACCCCCTGCCCCCCTCTCCGGGTTTCTGCTCTCTGGACGGGTATCTTGAAGTTGATGAGATATTGCCTATTGATTCATGACTCTATGTAAATGTTGAAAGAGTTTTTTTACTCCGCGAAGAGTGTTTTCGTCCGGGTGTGGGAAGACGCACGGGTGACCCGTCTCCGGGGAACGATCGGCCCTGCACTGTCCGCATTCCACGGCAAGATCAAGCAGCCTATCAAGTTGAGTGCTGGCCAGCCCGGGGCTTAATCAGTTTTCGGTGATTTTTTCATCTTAATTTCCCTAGATACTTTGAAGCTGTTTTGCATCGACGAGCAAAGTACCAGGTTGAACTCAACATCTGCCGGCCCGGGCCGTGACGTTGGCCGGAGCCGGGCGGCCCATACCCCGTCACCGATAAACGTGATCCTTCACGGCATGTTTCACAGACTTGTAGCCAGAATATTCAGAAATCTCTATATAACAATAGTATGGATAAAAAACTGGATCGAGAATGCCGTGGCACAGCCCCTGTCCTGCGAGCAAATCAAGGCAAAGAAAACGCCCGCACGGAAAACAAATAACATGTGCGCTGCTAACAGTAACCCATACCAATGTCCCTGGAAATCATATGCCATCAGGGTAGAAGTTATTCAAGTCAAATATTAATGTACCCTGTCTTCTGTCATTAATGAGCTGCCTTTTCGTCTCTTATTTCATCAGTCACAGCTTCCGATGCCGTAGCCGTCTTCGTAGCTACCTCCTGCTCCGTCTTTTGAACTAATGCGAGCTCTTCCGTTTTCTCTTCGGGAATATCTTCATCGCTCCGCTTCGTAGGCGTCGTCTGCGATGTCGCAGTTTCCGAAATGTCTCTCGCATGTTCGGAGGATTCACGCGTAGGAGTCATTGGTCTTCGAACTGGCGTGCTGCTGCGGGGGGAGTCGGTACCGATGACTGCAGCAATGTTCGCAGAAGACATGCGTTGCGAGTTGCTTCTAGAACGGGTCCCCCGCTGGTTTTCTGACCCAGTCATCATCTCGGCCTGCATCTGTAAAAACTCCTTCGAACTCCAAGAGGCTCGATGTACCCGCGCCGCACGCGGAATACCGCTGGCCGAGTAGCGCGAGCTTCCACTATTGGCGCGACTGCGCTGGCCACTGCCGCTAGCTTGTCCTACAAATCCGGGCTGCGGCGGCGGTATCTCTGCCAGCTCGTCTTCATCTTCAATCTTTGGGGCTCGTCGAACAGTGCGCACGTTGAAGCCTAGCTCTGGGGTTGTTGCCTCCGCTTCTTCTTCTTTCGGTGGCGTAGGTAAGTCGTCGGTGCGTTTCTGCATATGCTCGAAATATCTGACACGCATGTCGACAAAAGGTTCAGTGAATTCTTCCTTGTTACGCGACAGCGACATCCATGACGACATCATGCCCAGTCCTGTCAACACCAACACGACGATGGCAAGGAAAGCCTGCACCACAACAATGATGAGGCCAATCGCAGTTGCGCCGATTCGGTTCACCTTGTAGTCGGCAATAAAGGCAATGGACAACCCCGTGGTAAGGACTTTGCTAATGGATATAATCCAGACAGCAACCACCGTGTTGCGGGAGCCTTCAAAGGCCGTCAGTTTGATTATAACGACTGAGGCAATAATCTCAAACAAAAACAATCCAAAGACTTGTGCCAATGGTGTGCGAACGCCCCCGCCAATGAAACAGGCGCGAATAAACTGATATCCTAGATAGACGGCGAAATACCACCAGCGGGTACGACGATAGCGGCCTGACAGCCATCCGAATCTTTTGATGAAACCCGCATCTTGATGAACGGTCTGGCGGTTCGGGTTGTCATCTGTATAAACAATCCTGGTAATGGGTACGGAGGCGTACAAGCGGCGCTGCTCGGCCGTCTCGTCCTCCCCGCGCTCACTGTTTCGAATTGCCGAGACAAACGGAACTTTCTTAAAGAGCTTTGCGCTTTCAAGTCGGATAACATCAGGCGCAGTCGAATACTTGCCATGTCGTAGGCGAAAGTAGCAGGCATATGCAGCTATACCTCCAATGCCCACCACGAAAAGCAAAAATACAATGGCAGCAATCGCCGTGGGGCCGTCCGGACCACGAAGTGAGAACTGATACATTGCAAGTGTCGTCATGACAAAGAAGCCAATGAAGCAGGTGCGCAACAAGGCAGCCGCGAGATAGCCACCCAGATGGCCACGAAAATAGTTGAAGCCATCCGTTTTGAGAAGCTTGAATCTGATCAACACATCGAGTGTCAGCTTGAACAGCACGATCAGCACCGCTACCAGACCAATCATGGCCAGGAACCAAATCAAGGCCAACGTGAAGGCCTCTGCGGGAGGAATGAAGACCTCGGAGAGTGTTCCGGAAAGACCAGGCCAGGTGCCTGGCATGGGCATCCCTGGAGTATTAGGCTCGCCACCCCAGGCGTAGCTGTCGAGATCTGTGACGGGCGAAGGCTGCTCTCCAGTTGCGGGATCTGCGCGACCATATATTTGCTGCGTTAAGCCCCCGTTGTTGTTGATAGGCACAGACCCCGCACCTCCCACCTGGGTCACCCTGACCACATTTCCGGTAAAGGAGCTGATGGAGCGCACGAGACTGTGCGTAGCAAACATGCCCGAGGGCCACGCGAAATTGCTCCACCAAGCTGGCAGCACGCTGGGCCAGTTGACGGAGAGTGCGCCGGAGAAGAAGATGTACTGGAACGTCTCGAACACGATCAGGACGGAAAACGAGTGGGCGTAGTGCATGCGCATGTGCGGGATGCTGATGCCATACGCTGCGGTGATGAAGGAGGAGATCATGGCGGCAATGACAAAGATACCAACCGTGGTGCCGATGGCCTCGGGTTGCGACAGGGTCTTGCCATTGGACATGACAGTCTGGAAGCAGCCAATCTCCGTCTGCGTAGAGTTGGCAAAGATTTGCATGCGCGCAAAGCCTTCAAAGTCGGGGATACCCATGGTGACCTCGGGCATGCCAGCTACATCGTCTGACGACAGTTGAACAACGGCAAACGCGCTGATGCGCTTATCCGATGTCAGCGGACAGAGGGAATCCATATGTGCCTTGCAAGGATCGTAGGTCATGTCGAACCGTGCCTGGCCATACGCCTGGATGGAGAGGTGGAGGGCGAGCGACTCTTTCCGGATGTTGCTAGCACCATCGAGATGGAAGAAGATTGTATGGTGGCTCTTGTTCGTGTAGTATGCGACGTCGAAGGTGGAAAAGTTGAACAAGCTGCCGCCGCGGAGACAGTCTGCGAAGCCACCAGAGTAGAGCGATGGTTGGGGGGCAATGTCGAGCTCCTGGAGGGCGCCGTTGAAGTCGTAGCCCTTGATGATTTTGGAGTCGGCGGCGGCGGCGACGGCCGGGGCGGCGGCGAAGAGAGAGGCGAGCAGCAGAAGCATGCTGGCCATCGACCAAGCTGGTCTGGTGTTGACAATCATGACTGACTGCTGCGACTGGCGAGCCGCACCACGGCGCCGGATATTATGTGGAGGCTCTCGTTCAGGAATGGCGATCGATCGGGGAATATTGGGGCTTCGGGTATGATGAGGCAGATGGAGAATGTCGATGCGAAGAGGTTATCGCATATGGCATCGAAAATCGATGCGAGCAGCCCTCAGTAGGCAGGTGTGTCTGTCGCAAGAGGCAGAAAAAACAGCTGGTGTTTCATGAGTCTCGCTCGTGTTGGGATGCTCAAGCCCAGAAGAGTTGCCCGAAACCCACTAAAGAATTGCCACAGCAATGCAGGGCAAGCTGCACAAAGCGTCAGGCAAGCTTCGCGGTAGAAAAGATCGAAGTAATGGCGACGATACCGGTCAAAGTTGAGGGGGGTTCTCGTAACAAGATGTTGTTTTGGCGAATGTTTTTGTTTTCTAATAATTAGGGGCTGGGATGAAGGCGGGATGTTGGTGGCACAAAGTCAGACAAACCTGGTGAGACCCAAGATTGAGGCTTCTGTAAGCTTCAGCTACGCCCCTCGCTTCAGCCCATGCAATGTTCTAACAACTACGACACTGATATGAGTAAGAAAGAAAATTACATGAATAGTTTACGAATATCGACATTTCAACTATATCCTTAAAATCAGCGATACAGAGAAGAACCACTGTGATGCAGCGTGAGGAACCGCCAGGGAGGCTGGTGTTTAGAGTATCAAAGATGCGCTAATAAACCCCCGCTAACGGGATGGAGGCAGGGAGGGGGCTGAGTTATTATTACCGTTCGCTAATAACAAGCCAGATACTGTCCGATAAGTGCTTCTCTCCGTTCCAGAAAAAAAAAGTTACGAGGCAAGATCAAATCCAACCATTATAGAATCATAATCATACATTGACTGGTTAATACCTCTCTTCCTCAGTCACTGTTTATATCCGTTCCTTCCCTACTTGTTGTTCCCCCAGTAAACAAATTCAGATGCCATTCCTTCAAAGTTGGCCGCATTCCAGGTGGGCGAGTTACACACAGTGATTGGCTGTAGAGGTCCGAGAAAAATTCGCCGAATGGTTATGAAAAGTCTAACCATAATGTTAAAAAAATCGCAACTAATCCAAGCAACACATTAATCATGAAATTTATTGGCGTAACGCCCATCATCTATGCAAAGGAAATTATTCATGCAATCCATCATTCAAACTCCAGGGCCGCAGGAGCGTCTACCAGTGCAGTACCCGTTTTTAGAAAAAGACAATACAAAAATAAAATTTGCCAGCATGAAGAATATTTTGCTTTGCTTAAAAGCGGTCGAGAAGACCCTGGCTCTCGAGCAGAAGAATAATCTCATGCACAATTGAGCGGACATTCTGCTTCTCGATATCGACAACCAGGTCGGCCTTGGTGGGGGCCTCATAGGGGTCATCAACGCCGGTGAAGCCCTTGATCTCGCCGGCGCGAGCAGCCTTGTAGATGCCGCGAAGATCCGTCTTCTCACAGTATTCGAGCGGCGTGGCGACGTGGATGAGGAAGAAGGGGCCGGATTTCTCGATGAGCTCACGCGCTTGCTGGCGAGCCTGCTCGAACGGAGCGATGGGGGCCGCGATGACGGTGGCGCCGGCTCTGGTGAGCTCAGAGGCGACAAAGGCGATGCGGGAGATGTTGAGGTCGCGGTCGGCCCGGCTGAAGCCCAGTTCGGGGGAGAGCCCATGGCGGACAGTCTCGCCGAGGAGCATGGAGACGGAGCGGCCACCGCTCTGGTTGAGAGTCGCCTGGAGCGCCCGTGCAATCTGGTCTTTTCCGGAGTTTTGGTAGCCCGTCATGAAGACGGTGAATCCCTTTTGGCGGGGTAGCGGGTTCTGCTCGCGGAGGACCTTGACGACCTCGGGGTACGAGAACCACTCGGGAATCTCCTTGCCGGTGCGAAGGCGGCTGCGCAGCTCGGTTCCGGAAATGTTCATGGTGCGGGTGCCCTCGGGAATCTCGTTGGCAGGCATGTACTCATCGCGGTCGGGGATGTAAATCATCTCCTGGAACTCGACCATCTTGATACCAAGCTCCTCCTGGTGCTGCTGAACAAGGGTCTGCGCATCGTAGGGGCCGTAGTGGTCCTTGCCGCTTTTGTTCTTACCGGGGCCGGCGTGGTCACGGCCGACGATGAAGTGGGTGGAACCGTGGTTCTTGCGAATGATGGCATGCCAAAGGGCCTCGCGGGGGCCGCCCATGCGCATAGCTAGGGGAAGGAGGGCGAGTGCGGCCATGCCATTGGGGTATCTGGCAATGATGGCCTTGTAGACACGTACACGGGTGAAGTGATCAATATCGCCAGGCTTGGTCATTCCAACGACAGGGTGGATCAGGACATTGGCTTGCTGGGAGCGGGCAGCGCGGACCGTCAACTCGCGATGAGCTCGGTGCATGGGGTTGCGAGTTTGAAAGGCAACGACCTTCTGCCAGCCGAGCTTGCTGAAATAGGAACGGAGCTCGGCGGGAGTGACTATCTAGTTAGCTTGCGGTTCCGGCTATGAGGAAGGGTTGGCATACAGCGAAGGTCGAGGAAATCGTAGTGCTCGAGGCGGTTGACGGCCTCGAGCTTGCCACCAACGTAAAATTCCTTGGCGGTGCTGAAGAGGTGCTTGATACCGGGGTGGGTGTCGTCGTCGCTGCCAAAGACGTTCTTGGCCTCGTTGACCCTACCAAAAGTCAGTGCAAAGTTCAGTTGTGGTGTTCAGTGCGATTGGCTTCATACTTGTCGGGGCGGTAGATATCATCGATGGTGAGGATGGCTAGGTTGCGATCATCACGAGAGTCGCGGAGGGTAATACGCGCACCAGCCTTGAGGCCGAGCTGATCAATCTGCTCCTGGTCAACATCAAGAGTGATGGGCATGCTGAAGAGCAGGCCATTGGCAAGGCGGTTGTCCTTGACGACGCTTCAATCCAGGTTAGCAAGTAACGTCTAGCAGGCGAGTAAAAGAGATAGGGTGGGGTGTCTCTTTGGGCGAGCTCAACGGGCTTCGAGCTCTACTTCCGGGGCCGATCAAGTGAGGCAGAAATTGACAGTATGCTGTGAGCATGCACGGCAGCTGCACTATAGAGACACCAGGAGGGAGGCATGGAGAAGTAGAGACATGGAGAGGTAGAGAGGGTAGAGGCACAGAGAGGGGAAAAGGGAGGTAGGTAGAGGAATAGAGCAGCCTCTATCTCTACTTGCCCCTCTACCTTTCTATGCCTTTACCTACCTCTCTATACCTAAACCTCTCTGTGTGCCTCTCTCCCTTCAACTCTCTCTCCATGCCTCTATAGAGTATCCTCTTCGCATAGCCCTTTATGTTTCTATCACTTTAAAGACCGGCTTCAGCGGCTCCACAGGTAAAGTTGATCGCCCTTTGAGCTCTGTGCTGAAGAGAAAGCTCACCTATTGTAGTCTTGCTCGGTCATGAAGCCTATGGCCGGTACGATGTCAGCGGGGACAGGTCGGCGCGGCGCCACTGAAGAACATACCCTCGAGAGGAGAGAAGCCGCCATTGAGGATCAGTTCTAAATCGCATAGGTGACGCTCAGTCAGGTTGAGCGAAGGAAGAGTGTTGGATTCGGCGAGAAGCTCAGCCTGGCGAGGGAGGTCGCGGGCGAAGAGGTCCTTGAGGACGCCGCCGTGGGGAGAATTGGCCATGTTGATGACGTATTGAGAAGAGCAGATGGAGGGGGTCTTGGAGAGGACTGCTGTCGAATTGACTGCCGCAAGGTTCGACAACGGGGGGGGGAAGGAGACCAAAAAAGCGAAGGAGAAACGGTAAAAGTAAGAAAAAGATGCTCAGTAACAAGAGAAATTTTGACGAGACTGGGAAAAAGATGATAAAGTTTTGGCGAGGACCCGAAAGTATCAGCAGCCCAAAAAAGCAGCGTCCGTCCGGCGATGGGAAAGTTAGCGCGGAGCAAGTGTCCGCAGCTGGTGATCACGCAATCGTGGGGCTCCGGACCGTCGAGTACTCAGGAATTAAGTTGTCCAATAATATTGGCGGTACGGTTGTGTGTATGTGATGAAGAAGGGGAAAAAGCTGCGGTGATTTGATCAAAAGGAAACACAAATTCGCGTTTGACAAGCACGATAGATGGTCCGTCGTAATGAATCCGTACTCGTCAGCTAACTAGGAAGATGTGTAGCACAGCAGATGAACCGAACGACGACCTACGAACTACCTACCTAGCTACTATAGGTAGCTAGGTAGGTAGTTCGATGTACAGGTACCTTGCCTTCACCCCCCGCGTTCTATCATCGGAGGTGTTTAATATATATATGTTCGAAATTTCATCCATCTTGAATATCTTGTCATCTTTTGAATTAACAGCAAATTAACCATCTCGACCGCCTCAGCTCATCCTCAATCCTAGTTTTTCTCCTCTCAAAGGTTAACACAGCCAGGGCCAGCCTTGATGCTGTGTGGCTGGTATCAAGTAGCACCACTGGAACAGGAACGGGAGCAGCCACATGGCAAGTACAGGTACCTTCGGGCCTTCGGGCCCTCGGCCAAGCCTTTGCCAGCAAGCCTCCCGATAACGTCAGAGAGACTGCCCGATCGGGAAAAGTCGCATAGTTAATATATACACCATCGTGAGGCCACCTGGCAGGTCGATGGTGCAATACTGGCGACTCCATTCAGAACAAATAACTGCCCCATTTCTGAGAGATTTATTTGCGGGCTGCATTGCAGGCACACGCAGTAACGACACATATATTACACCTGTTTACCACTCAACAGGCGGTCCTTGGCTGCCGGTGTCGACATCCTTGCCCAGCCTTGCTCACCCGCAGTGACCCAATGAATGATTCCGCCCCCAATGCCCCCAATGCCCAATGACCCAGTCTCACTTCTTCCCGACAAGTCATCCACCGACGACCGTGTTCCGGCCTTGCATCCTTTTTATTACAGATCAGATCCCGTTTCTTAACAGCGTATCCCGACACCAGCCGCACAACGGAAGCTCACTACGCCGATATCCCCCTTCCGATATCGAGGTTTCCCCCAACCGTCTATCCGCGCTGAGTCCTGCCGTCGGGTTGCCCAAAAAGGAGAAACCGTTCCGAGCTCGCTCCCCAAGCTCAACTCAGGACTGGATCAAGAGGCATATCCGGATATTGAGCTGAACTGCGACAGAATTGATACAGACGCCATGTCACACCGCCCCCCCCAGCCATGTCAATTAGATGTCCAAGCCTATCCCAACCAAGACTGCAGTGGTAACGCATCATACATCGGGATGAGAAATACACAAACAAAGGAGACAAAATTGTGCACGACTCAATCTTGCAACTGTATCACGGGCGCAATAGAAAAAATCCAAGGGAAACTTGAATCCGCGGACAAGATTATACTATTCCTGAGATGTCCTGTTTACAAGTTTATGCAAGCCCTTGTTGTACCCCGTAAGTACTGGCATACCTCACCGTCTGTAGATTTCCAAGTGGTTTTTTGGCCTTTTGGAGCAATTCGAGGAATTCCGCTGGCCTCCTTCCTCGGCTTTCTGGTCTAGGAAAGCCTATAGACTTCATGTGGATATATGCACGTACAGTGACACTGAAACATACATTCGGATTGCTCTTCTTGCACTCTGCACTCTGCATGTCTGAGGAATCTCTACCCGAGACGGTCACGGCGATCTTGGGGGAAATCCAGGAATTCCGCGAGAGAGAGAGAGAGAGAGAGAAAGTGATTGTACCTAGTGCACGGGGTAAACCAGTTTCGGTATGCGCTGGGTCATCCATCATGGATCATGGGGATAGATGATAAAACTGAAAGGGACGAACGAGAACTGTAGATTACCCGCTAGCTAATAAAGGGATAAGTCAGGATTGGGAGAAAATCCGGTTCGAACATGGCACCTAAGTTTACTGAGTAGAGGAGTTCGACGCACAATTTTCAAGCAAACAATGGCATAACATAATATCAAGTAATAACACGAAACGCTTTTGATATGGCATCTGAACAGCCCGACACAGGACAACCTTGAAAAGAGAGCCCACGCCCCTCTGTGGCTCTCGATGTCACCTCTCGCGGTTTCCCGTCCGCCGAGCTGCTTGCTATAACTAGCTGGCGCTTGGCAACTTGTGCCTGGAGACTTTGCGCAGGTGGCAGGAGCATACCCCTCTTCTCGCGGCGCGCTGAGCAATCATGCCTTCACACAGGGTCCTGCCGACCGTTCTGATCCACGCCCGCGTCGAGGGTTCTGCGACAGCGAGGAACTGGATCAGTTCGGTCGGCGCGTTGCGTCCGTTGAAGCGTAGGAGGGGGTCGGCGCCTCGGCTCATCATCAAGCGGAGGAGATCACGGCGGTGTTGGACGACCGCTTGGTGGAAGGGGGGGCGGTGCCACCACGTAGTGTCTGGGTCGGGGTGCTGGTAGATGGTGCACAGCATGTGTAGCGCGGAGCTACCGAACGGCGAGACCGGCGCGTTAATGTCGGCGCCGCGGGCGAGGAGGTAATCGACAGCGGCGACGAGCAGTCTCTCCACATCCGCCATCTCCTTAGTGCCAGAGTCGACGAGCAAGTGCAGCAACAGCACACTCGGGTCTACGCCGCGGCGGGAGAGGAACAGATCGATGAGTCTCCGCCAGCCGCGCCAGGCAGGCTCAAATAAGGGGTCCCTGTTGCGAACACCCCGGCAGTACCGTCTCATGATGCGACCCATAGCCCCGTCCATGCAACCTGCCTCAACCAGCATGGTCACAATGGTGAAGAAATGGTCGTCATTGAGCAACTCAACCTGCCACTTGTCGATGAGAAGCTCCAGGCACGAGGGCGTCATCGTTGGGACCAACGTGCCAGGGACGTCGTCTTCGGGTGCGATGGGCGTGCGAGCGCCGCGTGCCAGTAGAAAATCGAGATTCTGGATGGTGGCGCGCTTTTGCGCGGCGCTGCTGCCTGACATGGACGGAATCGCGTCCAGGAACTCGAGCAGCGGTGTACTGGACTGCCGGAGCGGCCGCCAGTCCCGGTTGAAGGAACGATCCCAGGTGCGTGGTTTCAAACGGTTGATGCAACAGCCGTGCGCGAGGCATTCCTCCACTATTGACGTGTCATGGACTTGAGAATGTGCGAGGCGTTGGACCGCAGCGAAGAGTGGGTGTCGGGTCGGGCGAGCGGCCGGCCGAAAGTGCACCGCCGTCGGCTCGTACATGGCACCGTGGACAAAGAGTAGTCGGCGCATGCCGAAGCTGCCGCTGCTCGATATGATGGCGGCAGCCAAGGGTGCAATGCTCCCAAAGCGGCGATGCTCGTGCCAAGCGTTCACGTCCGCGCCAGCGTCCAGGAAGAGCTGGACCAGCGTCTCGGATGCGCCCGCAAGGATGACGCGCGACAACGGCCACGCCGTGTGACGGTCTGTATATTCCTCGACGATGGAGATGAAGCCACACTTGATGAGATTGTGTAGCGTCTCAAGGTGGCCCGGGCTCACCAAATGTTTCATGAGCCCTCGGAGCTGGAACCGGAGCGCCGCCGGCGCGACGCCATTGAAGCCTGTCTCCAGTCCGGAAAGATGTTCAAAGACCCGCAACGACTGTCCGCGTATAGCGAGAACCAGTGTTGACAGGTGTTTAGGACTGTACACACGCGCCCGGCTAGGTTTGCCATTGCTGTTGACAGCTTTGTGCGGTTGCTTTGTCTTGAAGACAGTCACAACGCTGGGCGGCGCGCCGGCTTGCAGGCAGCGCTGCAAAAGAGCGACATCATCGTGGCGAAGAGCCCACAGCACGGCCTTCTGATTGCGGGGAAAGGGTTCCAATAGAAGAGGCGTGCCATACATATGTAGGCGACGACATGTCGAATATAGCCTGGCTTCGTCGCCAAGCTCGAGGTAGGCGACGATGTTTTCAAAAACTTCCAGAGGCAGGGCCTCAACACGACTGAGAGACATTGCCTCCGGCCAGGGGTGAGGTGTATGAGGATTCAAGAAGAAAATATGAGCGGCGATAAGCCGATGAGGGAAATTGTTGTTCAAAGTTGAAGATCGTGAGCTAGCGGCTCGGACCTGTAGATTCAGCCCGATATCTGGAGTGTCAACACTACTCCAGCGCCTCTCATCTTTAAGTATTGGGGGCGTTGAGACCATAGAATTTAGAATACCTGATAGCCCGTCGGTCTTGCCAGAAAATCGGTCAAGGCGGCACCAATTGGAGGCCAGGAAAAGCGATCATATCGTCATCCCAAACATGCAGGATGTGAAACCTGACGGACATTTGCATCCCATCATGTCTCATTGCACGGGCTTGTCCGTCGGCCGAGGTTGACGAAGCCAAAGCATCAAGGAAAAGAAAGGAGACGCAAAAGTAGCCGGCCTGCCCGATGGCCTGCATTTGCATGCTGCACAGTCGTACCAGCAGCGGCCACTTCCACTGACCAGCAGCAGCCACCAAAGTTGCCCGGACAAGAAGTTCATTTGTTGTTGCAGGGCGATGATAGTATTTCTCCCTCATGCTGCAGGACAGGTCCTGAGACATGCTTGTACCCATTTTGTGATGGCTTGCTCGCAGAGCGAAAGTAGAAAAGCGTGCCAGAATCTGGGGTTATAGTTGCCGTGTTCCAGGTCGCACGTTTTGGTGCGGAGTCGGTTTATATGAATGGCAAGAGTCGAGAGAAATCACGAGCCGGGAGACGGAAAAAGAAAAACCATCACCCTATGATCTCATAGAATTCCGTGACGAGCAGCACGTGCCACAATCCCCCCAGAGCCGGCCCCCGACATAGAGAAGGAGAAGTCGGCTGCGAGCTTCACCGAGCGCTTCGCTCACCGCAAGTCCATAGATCGTTTGGAGGGCGACAGCGAAAGAGGGCGGGTATGCAAAGGTCATTCGGGCTGGCAGCTTGCGGGCCTTGATGCAAGACGGGCCACTGCATGTTCTCGGCCTCCTGTCGGCGTACTGCTTGAATGAAGCGGCGTCGGAGCGGCGCTCAACTGTCTGTGCCGGGGTCTTGAACGTGCAGTTCTCTAGTCGTGCAACAATCAGGCCCCAATCAGCTGGATTGGCAGGCGGGTTGAAGAAATTCGGGCGTAATGTGCCGCCGCCTCTCGGAAGGCGCATAAGAAGGGCGGCAGACATCGCTCGCTTCTTTTCTCCTTTGCTTGCTCTTTTCTCCGAGGAGTGTGCATGGGGGAGAGTCATTTGTGCAGCCTCTGCATTATCGCTGCAGATTGCAAAGTTTTTCGGCACCCATCAAACGAAACGATTTCGTGCCTCTTGGGCCTTTCCAAACACAGGATACAAGCCACCAACCCAGCTTTCCATGTTTGGATGTTAGGCTTCATTTCCGAGACTGGTCAGTATCACCTCGACAAGGCGACAAGTCCCCATAACTGCTTGTTCCAAAGAAGGGTATTAAACCTCTGAAAACCAGCCGGTTTACTGATCAGTCTTAAATCTTGGCCTAGGGTCACTCGTAGTCGGTGTGTAGATGCCAAGGAGACCTGGCGTGACGTGACGCGTCGGACATGATGCTTCTTGACGGTTTTAGTATGCACATTTTGCGATGGCTTGGTAGGCACTCAGTCACTGGTCGGGCAATATGTCGTAGGGGCCTTGCAAGGGGCCTCTCGTTCAAATGCAGCGTCGCTGTGATGTTTTTGAGAAGTTTTGCGGCCCCCACAGCGTGACTACGGCACTGGATTGGTGGTTACGACTACCTGTTCTTGATGGTGGATACTTACTTGAACTGCATGTACAGCTTTTACCGAAAACGCCCAAATAATATCACATATCTGCTAGGATAATGTGCCGCGACGTTTTAGAGTACCATGAAGTATTTTTTTTTTCCCTATTGCAGCTGATCATTGACCACGGTAGGAATTCAGCTCATTTGTCCTGGTCGAACGAGGTCCCTTATCTTGCTCATGAGATCCACTTTTTACTTAGGCTGTCGTTTTGATTCACTGGCAACTCCCAACAGTGAGTGCCTCCGAATGCTCAGCGCTTAGTAGTGATGGGAATCATTGGCCAGTCCACGTCTGCTCGACTTCGTGCTAAATATACCTCTTCCATTTATTATTATGCTTCCATGGCCAATTAGACCCCAACAATCTTCCATGATCCCCACACGGCAGCTACCGTTGCCGCCTAGCTGGAGTCATCGTCGGTCGGGCCGCCACTTTTTCTGCCCTGCCACCCGCCACCGACTTGTGCAACCAACCTAGTGTGAGAGACAGAGGCAGCACGCAGCACGCAGCTCATGCATCAAACATCGACACACGGATACTACAGAGGTGCGCAGTCTCACGTCAGCTGCAGACCCTTTTCCAAACAAGCAACCATCGAGTCAAGCATAAAGCATTGCCGAAGAAACTGCCGCGACCTTGGTGCCAACCATCCCAGCCCCATCCGCGTCACCCCGCCACCGATGCTTGGCCGCCATGCCGACCAAGGATCGTGACGTCGACGCCTCTGCCGACGACGACCGTCCCCGCGAAAAAGAAAGACGCTCCAAGTCTGAGCGAACCCCCGATCGTGACAAGGATCGAGAGCGAGACAAGGAAAAGGACAAAGAGCGCCGCCATCGCGTCTCCAGGTCTTCCCGCAGCAAACTAGGCGGTGAAGATGGCGATGCGGGCTCGCACGTCTCCTCCTCCAAGAAGCACCGAAAGCGAGACAAGGACCGAGACAGACTCAGAGATGATAGCGACGACAAGTCCTCGTTACGTACAAAGTCTCTCAGCGATGTTGGCGGCCGCTCAGCTTCCTCGTCGATCCCTACGGCCTCCCTTGTCGACGGCAAACGAGTGTCATTGCCGTACCCCTCTTTCAGCAAGGCACATAGCAAGGAGGCAGTCATGAGCAGAGATGACCTGCGGCGCTCTAGAGAGTCACGAATTCCTACACCAGAGCCGGCCGACATGGGCGATGATGATCGCCCGCGCAAATCCGAGGATGGGAGTCTCAAGGGCTCAACATCGAAGAAGTCATCCAGACCACCTACCCCCCCTGAGACGGACTTACCTTCCGAAAAACGCAAGTCATATGAATCAAAAAAGGGCTCATCCCATAGCAAAGATGGAGAGAGGAGAAGGAGCAAGCCCGCTGCCTCGAGCGCATCCAGATCTGCGTTGCGGAATGAAGAAGGTTCGAGGGTTAGTCGCCGCTCTGCCTCTTCGAGCCAAGCAACGTACATCAAACCAGCAGACCACAAGTCACACGAAAAGCTAAGGATCTCCGAATCAAGACTCTCAAGCTCGTCATCTCGTCCTTCGCCACATCGATCGGGCTCGACACGCAGTGTACGAAGGTCGGAAGGTCGCGATGGCCACTCTTCACCCTCAAGTGTGCAGGACTCATCCCCAAGAACTCCCACGCAAGGCCCCCAATTCACAACGGCCTTCTACGACCACCCTGATCCTGACGGGTCCAATTCTACAATGCCTTCAAAGCCGGCTACGCCTGTGTCTGCGTCAGCCCCACCACCGCCTCCACCACCACCACCCATGATGGATCTTCACGACATTCCGCGGGTCGACTATCTGCTGCAAAATGGCGGGCTATCACATCCAGTCTCGCGACACTTTTTGTCTGTTCTGCCGATTCAAAATGGCGCTCGCGTTAACGGCCCACCGCTTTCCGGTTGCGATACCCTATTTACGCCCTTCTTCAACTTGCTTGATCAATATAATGCGGTCATGGACAAGCAAGGATCCATCGCCGTTGCCACTGGTCATCGCTCCGTTGCGAGGCGACTGCTAGACCGGCTAGAGAATATCTTCTCACGGGACCTGCCACCCCACGGATGCGCGTGCATAATGTGCGACCGCTCCACCGACATACATCGCGGACTAACATGGGGCGATGTATTGGAGTGGGTAAGTGGACGCATTGAACTACCACAGTGGCCTCCCTTTGATTTAGCCGAGATGGGAGCAAAGGCTGCGGAAATATCAGCCGAAGAGCCGAGGCGCCCTTCTTCACCAATAAAATTAGATCCGGATATTGCAGAGGAATTTAGAGAGCACTACCTTCGCCAAACCAAAAAGGTCAGATCGGCTGTTGACAAATGGTTGAACAGCACGCCAGAGACACCGATCCCTCCGCCCCAGGAAGTCGATGACGAGACCCTTGCATTTGCGATTCTGACCAATCTGGACGATGATGATCGCCCATACTTCAATGCGCTCCTGTCCGGTACCCGTGAGCTCAAGCCTGCCATGCGAGCGCCGACGCCGACACTCCGGCAGCGAAATGACTTCGTAATCAAGACTGGCCTCTCACTCCAGCGCTTATATCGACTACAGCAAGCCCCTCGCGACGCCGAAAGCGTTACATATCTGATCAAAAACCCGCATACCCATCATCTGCTGGTCACTCTATCCAATATTAACAATTCGGAATGGGAGATCCTAACATCTGGCCGATTTGACGGCTTCCTATGGTCCGGCGCCGAGGTCGATGACCAATTTGGAACTCCCGGGCCCGAGTCCAGGTCCCAGACACCATCGTATGGATACTTTGGCAGTCGCAGCACGATGAGCCCTGGCCCTCGCAGCTCCTCCGCTATGAGTTCACGCGGGCCAACGCCATTCTCGCGTGGAACAACCCCCGCATCTTTCATTAGCACGAGCTCTGTCGGCCCGGGCGGTAGACAGGCAGTGTCAAACGATGAGGAAATGGAGATGCTTGCCATTGCTGAGATGGAGCGTGACATTTACCAAGGCATGGAGAGTCTAGAAGACGCTTTTGAAAAGCTTCATCACCAGGCAGAACTTGTTCGTACAGCATTGCGTCAACGTGGCGCTGGACTGATGCAGAGCTTGCAGAGTCGGCGAAGAGTGGACGTTTTGCCAGCACAAACCCCGCCACCAGGCATTGGACAAGAGCGGCAGTCCTGGGCACCTAGCAGTGAAGGGGATGGACTTAGTGATGACGACTGGTTCGAGGAGTACGACATTATGCCGGATGATTCGGCAAGCAACATCAGCAGTTCACGTCACCGACGGCCGAAGAGGCGAACAGAGCGGCGGACACCGGCACCGATTGAGGAGGATGAGGAAGAGTAAATACACAGCTAACGAAACGACTGGATGATGATACCTTTGCGATTGGATTTGGAACACGCTGAAGATATGTCAGCAATTATGAAGGGCGAAGCTGGCTTGGATGTTTTTTTTTTTTTTCTTGGACTGGGCGCGGTGCGTTTCATTTTTTGGCAGGGTGGATGATGTATAGGCCGATTCAATTTTCTGCCGGAGTATGAAGAAATTGGGCAGATGAATCTTCGAATCAATGATTAAACTTAGTTTCACAATGCGAAAGAATACCATGGGCGGTTGAATGGGTACTTGTCTAGGCATTCAGTCCAGCGTTGACCATCTCCAATGGCGTGCCCCACTGCTTTACCCAAAGACCCAAGGGTAGATTTGAGGCTTGATATAGATCTCTTCGCGCAACATTCTCCAAGCAGGTATGGGCAACTCATCATGTCTTACGACCCAAACGAGTTTAAGCCAGGAGCAAGGCCTATACTCCATGAGATTTGCAGTCCCGAAAGGAGCCCTCCGCACTGGGAGCCTCTGTACCGCCAGGCCTGCACTTTTGGGCCGCAAATTTTCTCCGAGCGCATGCTCACTTTCATCCGAAACCCCAACCTCAACACATCTTGGCTGTTTCGCGGAGACATTCTCTTCGACGACGGACACGAGGATGGAGATGCCGTAGACGAGAGCAACGCATCAACAGGTGTCGGCGATTTCGACGCGAGTTGGCCAGAACGCCGGGTTGTCGCAGGGATGACGAGAACAAGAACCATGGTCCGGAAGCTGATCCCTCGAAACGAGGTGCGTGATGCGCCGATGAACCAGACCTGCGAATTTCATCAGACCACCGCTCCACAAGATGACACAGCCGTCAGTCACCAAACAATATCGACACTGGTACTCTACATCCCGCACGCCACGTCCGCCGAGGCGATGCCCTTCTACCACCCCGGCGTGCGCGCGATCGCGCATCTCCACGAATGGGACGCCTTAGCTGGCCAGGGCTTTGTCTCGGTGCACTTCGAGCCCTTCACGGCTGATCTGCCGCTCGTGGACGCGAAGCTGCGCCGCATCGGCTACCACCTCCTCGAGCGGCTGCACAAGCACGGGCAGGGCTCGCTGCGCGGCTACGCGAAGCGCGTACACCACGACGCGGTGGTGCCGCAGAAGCGGTTCCAGGACCGCTACGCGGCCCTCAAGCGGCGGTACGCGCGCACCGTTATCGACGCGTGGGCGGAGAGCACCGACCCGGTGAAGCACGTGTTTGAGGACCTCGGGATCGCCGCGTTCCTGATCGAGCTGTGGGCGGACATGTACGGCGAGGACGGTGCGGACGCTCCGGGGGGGAGGTTCCCGGGGTTTGTGGATATTGGTTGCGGGAACGGCTTGCTCGTGCACATCCTGAACGAGGAGGGCTACTGCGGCTGGGGCTTTGACGCACGGGAGCGCAAGTCTTGGGCGCAGTATAGCACCACGCCGTGTGAGGCCTCGCCGACAGGATCCTCCCTTGCCGAGCGGTGTCTCATGCCGAGCGTCGTTTCCCGGCTGGAGGGCGAGGCGCCAATCGACGAGGACCTCGTCCACGACGGGCTCTTCCCCAGGGGCACGTTCATCATCTCCAACCACGCGGACGAGCTGACGCCGTGGACGCCGATCCTAGGCGCGCTATCTGACTGCCCGTGGATCTCGATCCCGTGCTGCAGCCACGACCTGACGGGCGCGCGGTTCCGGGCGCCCCCGCCACGCGACAAGAGCAAGTCCAAGTCAACGTACGCGTCGCTGGTGGACTGGGTGGCTCGCATCGCAGAGGACTGCGGCTGGCACGTTGAGACGGAGATGCTGCGGATACCGAGCACGAGGAATACGGGCCTTCTGGGACGCACGCGGACAAGGGAGACCAACGACGTGGATATTGCAGCGATACTGGCGAAATACGGTGGTGTGCATGGGTATTATGCCAGTATTGCCAAGTTGGTCAAAACGGGACCGAGATCTCACTGAAAAACGTTTGGTTTGTCCAGGGCACGAGCTTCCTGCTCCGCCCGAGACGCTTCAGGCTTCGACGGCAGTGCAACGGCGCTCGCATGATGACATTACGGTCAACAACCTTTGACCGCACAAGCCATCTCATTCACGATAAATTCTAGTAATACTCGCATTCATGATGCCAATTATGCGGGCAAGCTATGCTGGCTAAAAAACTCCAAAATCATTGGCGTCGCATTGTAGCTCGCCAAATGGTGGCCATCCCTCGAGTTGTCATGGTTTGGCGTCGTGCTCGGCCAGTCATGCCCAATATCAGACTCAAAAACGTGCTTCACCAACCCAGCACTCGCGCCGCTCCCATACGTATACAGCTCCGTATTATCCGCGACCCTGCTCGTCTTGTTCCGCAGCCCGAGCCCGTCCCGCTCCGCCCACTGCTGGACAAAGTGCGGAATGGCCGGGAGGCACTCCCCCTTGCGCGTCCCACCCTCGTAGCGTATCGTCGTGTCGTTGCCGCCGTGGAACTCCATCAGCGGGATGCTCTTGCGGCCCGGGCTGCAGGGAAGCTTGACCGTGTCCGGGTGGCACGGCGACGCGTCGACGTAGAAGGCGCCGGAGACGGGCGCGAAGGCGGCGATGCGTTTGGAGGCGCCGGCGTCGCAGGCCAGCACGTTGCAGAAGCCGCCGCCGTCGGACTTGCCGGACGCGTAGATGCGCGTCTTGTCGATGCGGTACTTGCCCTGCAGGTAGTCGAGGATATCGTGGGTGAATTGGACGTCATCTACCGTGACCCCCGGTACGCCCTGCCAAACATCCTGTTTTGTCCGGTTAGTGGGTAGGATGGCGCTGAGGAGAGGACAGGCGCAACGCACATTGATTCCTTGCGGATATACCACGATAGAGGCAGCGTTGGCACTCGCGGTGGTGAAGCCATCAAGCGCAAGCTGATCTTTGGCGCTCCGGCTCCCTCCGTGGAATGAGAGGATCACGGACGCCGGAGTCTTGGAGCTGTAAGTGGGAGACACCCATAGGAGGAAAGATCTAACCACTTCATTGCTAGTGATGGTGATGTTTGATGCTTCGTCGTGGCTATGGGCGACGGCAGCGCAAGCGGCGACGGGTGCAAGTGCAGCTGCACCAGTGGCGAGTGGGAATAAAATACCAGTCAAAACCTTCATTTTTTTTACATGCGTAGCGTATTTAATCGTGATGGGCAGATGGAATTACGTCTCACTGCGGCATTCCATCGTTATATATAGGCCGCGGAGATGGCTGACAGCTGACGAGATCTTCGGCCTCACTCAAGGGGCGCAGTCTCACTAAACTGCAATGGGCTAGTAATACATCGACATACCGCAGCAATGGTTGCCGTGATTGCCGCCCGGGTGTTTCTAAGTTTGGAAAGAATTCGGAGACGGTAAATCCAGCCTAGAAGCCGGTCTAATGTCTTGTAAATAAGACAAGGAGTAGCTGGCCATAACTGTGATGACAACGGCGCTGAGGCTGGAAAATACTAGTCTTATAAAAACTAGATGGGATGCTTAATTCATCAATGAGAATCTGGTGTGTATTAGAACAGTCACTTCAATTACGTCTTGTAAATTCGAGGATGCAAACTTGGGCACGTCATTCATGTCTTCAATTCTATCTACCATCAACTGAAATTCTGCGCCGACATTGCTACATACAAAAATTACAACCAAAAATTACAACCAAAAATTACAAAATTTGTTATGCGGTATCTAGAATGATCACTTCCGCATCTGCAGAGCCGATGCTCTCAATTGCAAGCTTGTCGCCCGCGTGGACACCTTCGACAAAGGCGCCATCACCCTCAACGAGCTCGGCATCCTCACGGCCGTCGATGCGAATTTTGGCCTTGCCGTTTTGTGTCATCGGTAGGTGCACATAGACCTTTCTCTTGTTTGCTTCGGTCGCCTTGGCGCCTACCACCCATTCAAACGTCCGCTCCGGCGCGATGATGCCCGCGCCCATCGCGAAGTCGGCGTGTATCGGGATAGACCCCGGCACCGCCGGCTCCGCGTCCTTTTCCTGCTGCGGCGTCGCCTCCGGCCCGCCCCTCAGCGGACTGAGGATCGTAACGAAGCCCTCCTTCTTGGCCGCCTCATCAAACGTGCGCGTGTGGTACCGGGGCGCCAGCCCCTTCCTCCACGGCACCGCCCAAATCTGCAAAAAGTGCACCGTGTCCCGCGCGTGCTCGTTGAACTCGGAGTGCGCGATGCCCGTGCCGCCGGTGGTGAACTGCACGTCGCCGCGGTGCATGCGGTAGAACTGGTCCGACTGCGCGCCGCCCTCGCTGCCGCGGGCGAGCATGGAGTCGCGGTGGGTGAGCTCGCCGGAGAGGATGTAGCTGAAGATTTCAAAGTCGCGGTGCGGGTGCGTCGGGAAGCCCGAGTTGGCCTTGACGCGGTCCTCGTTGAGCACGCGCAGCGCGCCAAAGTGCGAGAAGCGCGGGTCGTACCAGTCGGCGAAGGAGAAGCTGTGGTAGGTGTTGAGCCATCCGTGATCCGAGTGGCCGCGGGTGCCGGAGCGGTGCGGCGTGATCTTGGCCTGGCGGAGGACGGACTTGGACATGTTGCCGGCAGACTTGAGCATGGGACTTTGTGAAGTAAGGATTGGGGTTGCGGTGGTGTTGAAAGAGTTGGTAGTTGTCGATACACCCACGAGTTGTTGTAGGTAAGAAACAGCTGTTGGGTTGAAGATGATGATGAGTGTGGAAAGAAGAGCAATCAAAATTGCAGAGCTGGGTATGAAGCGCGACATATATAGACGAAATTTTTTGAGATGGAATATTTTCGAAAATATTGGCAACCATCAATTACGCAAGTATTTGCGATGGATTAGACATTGTAGGGTAGTGTCGAGTATTAATAACATCTTGGGCATCAGCAATGAAACTGATTTGGGACTAGCGTGGTTACATAATGATTCTTAAGCTGCAGGTAATCGAAGGGAGGGAAATCAGCCAATCATGGGGCTTTATTTTCTGGTGTTCCACCTTTCTTGATGACAGGGATCTTGGTAATCCTCGACAAGCCATCCAGGTTTCAATACGAAGTACTCCGTAGTCTTGGTGAAATTCATCGCTCACCGAGGGGGCTTGATTCCGTATCCGGATACGTAGTCTATATTCGGGGTATTAGGTGTTAAACTACAATATCCAAAAATCTATCCTCGCGTCGTCAGGTCGTAGATATTTTGGCCAAGCCGCCGACCCGAGTTTCAAGAGCGACAGGGAGATAGAGGAAGAAAAAAAGAAAAAAAAAGGAAAAACAGCAAAATTGATTTACAGGCGCTGATATTTTATGAACTTATACTAATATTTTACTTTCCAAGTTTCCTGTTTTGGAAGTCGTTCATGTTAAGCTTAATGCACTACGGGCGCCACCAACCGCTGCAGGTCACCGTAATCATGTACGTCACTCTGTTCTCACCACCGCCCTGCTCCTGCAACAATAAAACGAAAGTATCGTCACCCTTCTTCTGGAAATTGACGAGACTGAGAGTCTTCCAGAAAAATTCCCACGATCACGGAATATTTTTCTCAAAATGTTCTCTTGCTTTGGACGCCGTGACGATGAACAAGAACGCGAGCCACTGCTGCCGCGCTACAACGATGACACCACGAGAGAAGCGCGGCTGCATGAGAAGCTACACACATACCAGATGCTACGTGCCATCTCCAAAGGATTTATGCCATCCACAGAGCAGACGAAAACACAGTTGAGAACTCTTCTTTCCTCGCAGCTTCTCAACCCTTCAGAAACGAGCGGCCTGTCCAGCTCCGGTCGTGCTCTGGTCCGCACCACCAAGGAGTGGCTGCGTCTCTTCATTGGGCTTCTGGAGCAAAAGAATTCACAAGATGAAATCCAGGATTTTATCTGGTATCTCGCGAGCGCAAGGGTCCAAGTCGACTCCAACGGCGCTGGCAGTATTTTTAAGAAAGGGACGGCGCACGCCAAGGCCACAGCTGCAGCGCAGGCTCTACAAACTGTATTTTCGCTTGCCCTCTTGAACAATGACTTCCGAGTCTTGGTAGCAGATTTGGGGACAATCACAACACAAGTACTCCGAGATGGTGCTTTGGCCATTGGTCAGGTTTCCAACGAGGCTGGCAGGCAGCTCGACCCTACATCTGCGAAAGGATACGACGACCTGGCAGTCTTGAAAGCCACCGACAAAAAGGCCGAGGGGGACTTTTCCAAGGAAGACCTGAAACAGAAAGCCACACAGGTCGGGGATGAAATCAAGGACGATGCGGCGCAAGTCACCGAAGAGGTGTATACAAGCTTACAGGATCACATGGGCGAGGAGACACAGAAGATTCTGATAAATCGCTTAAAAGCGGCCGTAAGTGGCCTGCGACAGAAAAAGGATTACTCCGAGGCAGTTTCACAGTTGGCTGACCTTTTGCAACGCTGTGCGACCATTTACCTATCTGCCGCCGGAGAAGCGGCCGAGGAGGTGGAAGGGAGTGTCGAGTTGAACCAGCAAGCAAAAGAGGCAGCTATAAATTTCTGGGGATTTATTTCTTCATTTGGCGACAAGAGTCTCTGGAATAATGTTGCGACCTCGTTTCATAACTTCATCGACAAGAATCACGAAAACAAAGACAATGCTGAGCAACTCGCGAAGGAGCTTATTACAATGGTGCAGAAAATGCTGTCTGACCCCGAATTCCTCGAGAATTTTGGAGAGAAGAAGCAAGAGATGAAAGAAAAGACGAGAGAACTAACAAACGGTTCTTCTCTGGGTGATGATATTTCCCATTTGATCAATACCACGCAGTCGGCGGTCCAGTCAGCCATCCACGACCCAGTTGTGCAAAAGTTGGTCTCCTCATCATGGCGTCTTGCAGAGATTGTATTCCCAAAAAGTCTACACGGCAATTCTGAGCTGCTCGCAGACTTTGGAAATATATTTCTGCCGTTAATGGTGCAGGCTGTACAACATCTGCCCATTCCGCGCCTCGAGATCGCCACCCCGACAGTCGATCTCCTCCTGGAAAACCTCATCTTGCAGCCTGGAAGAACAGTCAACAACAGCTCTTTCCTACCATATAGTGCTAATTTCGCGACGAAAAATGAGCTCGAGGTCACTAAACATCGCTTCGGAACCGCCTCTTCCACGACCAACCTTCTCAACATCAAGCTCGCCGGCATCTCTCTCGCCGCTGAGGACCTCGGCTACTGGATGCGCGTGCACTCGGGCCTCCTGCGTTTCGTGGATGAGGGTCTCGCCGGCTTCCACCTTGACCAACGTGGCATAGATGTCCAACTAGAGCTCGAGATCGGCCACGATCGACTGGAGGAGCTGGTCGTCCTGCGCTCCGCCCGCGTCAAGATCCACCGCCTCGACTATACCCTGCGCAAGTCCAAGTTTGCCTGCCTGGCGTGGCTGCTCAAGCTTCTCCTGCGGCCGATCCTCCGCAAGGCTCTTGAGTCGGCCATCAAGTCGGCTATCAGCGACGGCGTCCAGGTGCTGAACAGGGAGCTGGTGTTTGCTCGCGAGCGGCTGCGGGCGGCGCGCGTGTGCAGCCCGGACAGTCTGTGGACATTCGTCAAGGCGGTGGCGGCGCGTTTTCGGCTGGAGGAAAACCCGGACATCTCAGCGAGGGTGGGAGTAAAGCCTGGGAAGCAGGGCGTCTTCAGAGGGCGGTACGCGCCGGGCAGCTTGGTGAAGCTGTGGGAGCAGGAGGTGGAGGACGCACAGCAGAATATTCACGAGTACAGACGGGATGGGTGGCGAAATGACATCTTTAGCGTGCAGACTGTGCCGTTATAGCATCGTATTTCTGATTCAGATGATATCACATGTACATCACCATTCAAATCTGAGAACAACCTGTCCGCCTGACTTGGCCTCCTGCCGCAGCTCTAGTCTATGCCATTTATAACCAAGATACCATTAATATCATGATTGCGACTTTGTCAATCCTTGATTCTGTTTAACAAAAAGAACTTGTAACCCATTTGGGCAAGGTTCGCTACCAAAGACGTTTCTAGGTCGGTCGACGTAGATAGGCTGCGCTATCATCAGCGGCGGTGCCTTTCACCGGACCAGACTAACATCCTGCGTCTTGGTTGCTGTTATAATGTGGCCGAGACACATACGCTTACCAGCTGCAGCTTCTGACCTGTCATATACTTTGCCTCATTGACGGACACGTGGAGATTGACTCAAAGGCTTCGAGGGATGGCTCGTGGCGCTGGGCGCTGGGGGGTTACTAGCCCTCACGTTCCGCAGATTTTGATATATTGGCTGACAGATTCCACGAACCTGATAAGCAGTGCTGTATTAGTAGATCCTGAAAAATACTACATGCAAAGAAATGAAGGGGTAAACTGATACCAAAGTCAAGGTCGGTGAGCTGAAAAAGTGAGGTAGTCTCGGAAGCCTCATACACTCTGCGAGGTGCACTCCGTATCAGGCATACTCGGTGTCTACTCGGCTGCGTGCCACGCTCGAAGGATCAATGAAGTAAGCCTCAACGCCACGAATCGGCGAATGGAAGCCCAGAAGTCAGCACATGATGGGCTACAGATGTGGCCATCCGCCCGAGACTTCCGCATCCCACTCACATCGCCCCATTGGGAGCTCTATTTGATGAAAAGCCCCGAGAGGATTGATAGAAATGATGGTGTACTTCTCTGCCCAATCCTGACCTAGTTGGAATTAAAGTTCAAGGCTACTGGCCAGGAGATGCCAGGGACGGCCGCATTTCGACTGGCGGCAAGCCCAAGCCTTGTTTCCCGTTGGACTTTGGCCCGGCACGAGATAGTCGGAAATAAATGATGAATCTAGAGTGTACAAGGCCTCGTTGAGCATCCAACCAGAGCGGCCAGACGTGCGAGGAGTCTTTTCAGCACCATGGCATGTGGATCGGTACAGAGGAGGGGCGGAATGATTGCAACCCTGCTGGTCAAACGATGGCTTTTTATTTTCTTTTTTTTTAGCATAAAAATCCTTTGACTAGTCAGATGTCACAAAGGTCTCGACAACAAGGGACGTCCTGCGGTCGTTTGAGGTAACTTCCAACCGTCAGCCTCAGCGTGACCAATCGTTCTGGGTCAGGAATTCATGGAGCTTGTCAAAGGATCCGGACAATTCTCTCCTTGGAACAAGGCTGTCGGTTATTGAGTGTCAGAGACGAAAATCGGCGTTGTCGTAACCCACACAGGTCCATTCCTTTGGCGGGCTCCAACGCTTTCAACAATCCAGACTGCGCCGCCGTTGCAACGGATAGAAGCCAAAAGCCACTAGAGAGTTTGGTTGAGTTGTTTTTAAACAATAAAAGTATATATAATAGTGCTAGTATGACCGAGTATTGGCGTTGATGTCGCCGTTCGGATCAAACACAGGCTGCAAACGGGAGTTGAAGTTACTGTACTTGCCCTTCCATCGCAGACAAGTCAACACTCTCGCACAAACAGCCATCGTCAAGTTACTTCAAAATGATTTCGAAAAGCCTTCTCGCTTTGTCCTGGGCTACAACTCTGGCTGCTGCCCAGGGCGGGCTCTTCATCGTGCACTGCAAGCAATTGACGGTGCAGCGCACCGATCCAATCATCCAGCCAGGACAATTAAGTAGCCATGTTCATGCCGTCGTTGGAGGTACGGGATATTACATGTCCATGTCCAACGAAGATGCGCGAAATGCGCATAATACAACCTGCGACAAGGCGTTGGACAAGAGCAACTACTGGCAGCCGCAGCTGTACCACCAGCATCACGACGATAGTCTTGAACTCATCAAGCTTCTGGGAATCGTGAGTCTCAGTTTTCCGATTACCGGGGATAAAAGGCTGACTGGGATGGAAAGGCCGCTTATTACATTGATCGTACTTGTGACTATCAGCCCGGCCGCAGAAACTGCCGAGGCGCTCCAGGCGCGATTGCGCCGCCAAAAGGCCTTCGCATGCTCTCGGGTGACACTCTGAGAAGGTGAGCGGGAAGGTTGCTCCAACTGGAACTCAACAGAGCTAACTTCCTGCCAGAACCTACGATCACAGCGACTATAGCAACCGCGCTGTCAGCCACGTTTGCCTTGACCCTGGCAAAGACTACGTTGAGCTCCCGCAGAAGCTCTGCAACGAGATGAGGGCGCAAGTGTTTTTCCCCTCCTGCTGGGATGGGAAGAACCTCGATTCCGCTGATCACAAGAGCCACGTAAGTACTAGAAAACTCCCAGGGGTCGACAAGAGAGTCGGACCAAGCTCCCGCCGCTCGCTAACACAACAACAACCCACAGGTATCATTCCCTGGCATCGGCGATTACAACGGCGGCGTCTGTCCCGAGTCGCACCCCGTCGCGATAGTCTCCGTCTTTACCGAGTTCTACTACAACACGCGCCAGGTGCAGGGCAGTGCCTTCCGCCGCTGGGTCTACGCCAACGGCGACACCACCGGCTACGGCCTCCACGCCGATTACATGCAGGGCTGGGAGGACCAGGACAAGCTGGAGCGCGCCATGAAGACCTGCACCGGAAAACAGGGCACAAACAGTCCGGACTGTAGTCTCTATGTCGGTGCGAATGGTGCCGGGAAGACGTCGTTCCAGAAGCCGGAGAGAGACCCTCCCTCGGAAGATGTTGGTCTGAACGGTCGCCTCCAGAAGCTTCCGGGCAATAACCCCATATATGGTGGAAATACTACCATCAATCGATAGGGTGGTCGTGTTGCTTTGAGAGAGGCGGACTGTATATTTTCCAGCCCGCCTACCTTTCGACCAAGGTTGGCCGGTATGAAATAGGCGTACCGCGGGCGTAGGCGAGTGAGTTTCATTGCGATGAAGGCGGCGCAGAATGACTGCGCAGAATGTTGGTGCTATATGAATTGTATTACTATCTAGTAATAGTCATTGCTGCGTCGGCCGCTGCAAATCAGGCTGACTCTCAGCTGCTGTGAATCATCGCCGCAGTGAGGGTCTTACGTAGAGAAAGTCTTTTGCTAGCGAAGTGAATATCATCTCCAATTTCATACATCCTCAGAGTCAAGTCCAAGCTGACAATAAAAATGCCCAAAAGCAGAAGACCAAGTCGCCGTCGAGGCGCAGAAGAAAAAGAGGTTGAGGCTGCTCTGGCTGTTCGCCACACCCCTCCACGGCAGGGGCCGAGGCATTCGCGATGGGAGAGATTGCGGAGCTGATACTGGCTGGAATTCCCGACAACATATTACTTTCCAAATTCCAATCCGTCTATCAAGGCTAGAGGACAATTGCTCGGCGGCTTTTGCGGCCCTGGCCAGACGGCATCTCCGGATCCCTCAGCAACCAGCCCAGACCCAGACGCCTCAATCCCCTGCTGCTCGACGACTTTGGCAAAATCCATCAGCGGCGGGGAAGCGTAGCTCGAGATCGGACTGTGACTCGCCGGCTCTTACCACTCCCAGCGGCGTTCGCTGATCGACCTAGCCGATCGCCACCACCGGCCCGCGCCGACGCGAGCTGGCGAGGCCTGCAGACAACACCATCCGCCCGTCCGCGAGCTGCGCTGCTGCCGCGAGCCGGAAGCCCGGGCTCGAGACCGTGGCCGTGACGGACGGCGCGCCGCTTCGGGCACGTCTACGACCTGCTGTGCGCCATCGCCAGCGATACCAAAGGCGTGGCAAGGAACGAGGTGCTGCTCACCTGGCCACGGGCATCGGCCAGAGACGACGGTGCAGATGGCGAGCTCTGCGAGATGGTCGACCGAGACCTGGAGCGGATGGGCACGTGTTGCCCAAGTTGCGCACAGCAGTAGGACAAATGAACTGCGCCCGATAACGTCCAATAAGTGGCGCGTCATGAGCAAGGAGTGAAGGGAGGAGAATTTGCTGGTGAGGATTTGGGCACGGGTGGAGGGGCGGCGTTCTGACAAGCGGTGGCTGGTCTGGGTCAGTCTGGTTGGGAAGCTGTTTCAAAGTAGCAGCTTTGTTCAGGTCATCATTCATCCATTATAGGAAAGCCGACTTCGCTACTTTTATTTCGATCACCCTGGGTCGCATTTTGCAGCGAGTGGTAAAAAACGTCCTGATAGAACCGAACCTTGCGGGCTTGGTGACTTGCTCCAGGCTCCAGTTGATGAATCTCTATATTCAGACCAACTTCCTTGAAGCGAACAAGCAAGTTATGCTCTGGTCTCTGGGACCGACCTACCTTGAGAATCCCGCCTTGTTGATTTTTTCCTAGTTTTTCATCCTCCTTTTCGTCTCAGAGGACTCCTTGCATGCTCGGGAACCGACTCACTGCCTAATGAGCGCTGTGACGCACCTCATCGTAGTGATTCCGTGTCTCGTATCGCGCGGTAAAATTGTACGAAGGACAGATATAAAGCCCCCCAAAAGCAAGTTTGAATTTTCTGGTTGGATTGCCGCCTCCATGGTTGGGCACTGTTAGAGTTGGTTTCAGCATAATAAGCTCGCGAGCAAACAGACAAGGGAGCCAAACTTGGTAACAATAAAAGAGAACTCGGACGGACCAGCCACTACACTAATAATATTTTCCTTCTTTGTCACATTCTTTTACCTTTATCTGCCCGAATAGGAGAGCCTCAATTACTAGTGTTAACCGAGGCTGAGCTCTCGTCCCCTTGTGGCTGTGGCTGGGACGTTCTGCCCAATCGGGACTGGCGTATCCGCCTCTGCTTTGGCTTGGCAGCTGGCAAACGGGGAAGCCTGACCGCCTCGCAGCTGGCACCCAAAAAGAAAATGCCCAACACCGCCATTAGGTAGTAAATGTCGTTTGCATTACTTCCCTCACAATAGACTTCTTCTTCTCTCATTCAAAACCCATCATTTTCGGTCCTGTTTACTTGGTGAGTCAAAAGCCGTTCTATTCTTGTCCGCACAATCCCGATCCCCACCCCCCTTCATCCTTGTCCGATCCTGACAAGATCCCCGGTCCCGCGTGGGGCCGCTGGTGGCTGGCTTCACCCTTCCAGCCTTCTTGTCAGACCACAAACAAGCAAAACTCTGCTCTTTCTCCAGCTGCCCAACCTCTTGGTTAAAAAATGTTGATAGATCAGTCCAGCTCCGCTACTGCATGCATGATGCCGCCCTGCATGCTCCTCCTGCATATACTCCATTGCCAGTAATTGGTTCGTCCGCCCAAGTGGAGGCGCGCTTGCAGTGGAATGCATCTCTTTCGCCATGAATATCTTCAATACCTCTGCTGACAATGTTGCAGCTCCCCGTATGTGAGCCCTTTCTTGTCCTTGGCTCCAAATTACAATCATTCGCTTGACTCTGGAGGCAGCTGGGTGCTGACTGAGGTGGTGTGTTAGGTCCGTGGTCATCGCAGGTGCCTGACGACGACAACTTGAGCGACGTGAGACGAGACTCCGATTCAACTATGCAAGATCGCTTGGATGAAAGTCATAACTCACAAAATACACAATCTCCGCACTCATTATCGCCACAACCGTCTCTGAGTCGCCTCAACATTCCGCCTCCCTCCACTCTCTCCTCATCGCCCGAGCTGTACGCTCCCGACCGCAGTCAGATATTCACGCGCCTTCTCTCGCGTCGTGCAACGCAGCCCCGGAGAGCCTCGCCGCACGTGAGATTCGAGGACGAAATGCAGCTGCCAATGTCTGTCGCGATGCGAGGGCCAGCGCCGATGGCTGAGCTCAAGGACGAGCTGACCGTCGCAGCTGGCAAAGTGACGCCCGGGGTGGATGACACACCATACATACAGTACGCCCTGACGGCCCTGACGCGGGATCGTGGCGACCCCCGGGCACAGCCTCACTTCTCACCACAATCTGCTTCGGAATATTACACCCATTTACGCCGCACGAATACCGTCGGCGAGGTTCCATCCCACAACTTGCCATTCGCGGCTTCGGAACCTGCTTTCACCGACGAAGCTTCTCCGCGACAAACCTCACGACGCCCAGATGCTCCCTTGCCTGTGCCTGCACCCGTGCAGCAGGGCAATGACTCTCCCGTTATATCCATTCCCATTGGAGAATCTTGGGGCCCCAGGGACTCTTCAGGTGCACATTGGGTTGCTGTCACCGAGGACATGCGACAAAGTCTCGACCCTCATGGTCGCACCTATCCGCCCCTCACCTATAAACCGTCTATATTGCGGCCATTTTCAATGATGATTTTGATGACCTTCAGCTTATGCATGATGGCAGCGTTAATATTTTGTGTACAATACTCGGCGCAACACGGTGGGTTGACGCCGTACCCCGGAAGTCTATATACGGTGCAGTTTTTTGTTTTTCGCATCCTTCCTCAGATTCTTGGGGCTGTCATCCTTATTTACGCCCAGAGCGTTCTCAACACCGCTCTGCGAGTTCTCCCCTTCGTCTCCCTCGCCGACGAAAATCCGCAGCATCGATACTTGGCGCTGTTTACCGAGCTATATCCCAAGTCTTTGCTCTACCCTCAGCTGGTCGGCCCGTGGCAAATAATGCTGTTCGACTTGGCGACATGGCTTGCGCTCTTCACGGTCCCGCTTCTGAGCGCATCCTTTACTTGCATTTACCAGAATCACCGTTGGGTTTGGTCCCCTGTTCCTATTGTGGTCTGGACAATTGTCGCGTTGTACGGCCTTTTAGTGGTTGCCACTGCCTTGAACATGGTATTTTGGTTTGGCAAGTGGACAGGATTCTCGTGGGACGTTCGATCCATCGGAGATCTCCTACCGCTTCTCAACCGCAGCAACGCCATCGCCAGCTTTGACCCGCAAGCCCTTTCGGCCTCGCGAGCCGATTTCAAGACCGACCTTCGGGATAGATGGTTTGACCGACTAGGGTATTGGAGATCTAGCGACATGATAACTGGCGGTATTTGGTACTCGATTGGCGCCGTAGGCGCAAGAGGTGATGACGCCAGAGTCGTCGCTGGCATCCGTCGGAACAGCGCCCCAAAAGTATCCATGGACTCGGAAGCGACTGCGGCGCCTCGAAACTGGCGACGCGTCTACGAGCGCTATCTCCCATTTTGTATCCGGTCTGTGCCACTAATCATGTATACTACACTTTGCGCTCTTCTCGTGGTCGCCCTGCTCGTTGTATCGTTTTTGCCTCAAACCCGAATCGACGATGGCTTTCTTCCCCTCCTAGCAGCAAGACCGGGCAACAATGCATTTTCTGCGGCCAACTTTTTATATGCCTTTGTGCCGTCGCTGATCGGCATGATATTCTGGATGCTCTTCCAGCCAATCGACATGGCCTTTAGACGGCTCCAGCCGTGGGCGGACCTGGGCCAGCTAGACGGAGCGACTGCGTCAAGATCCATACTGGCCGACTACGCAGCCTGCCTTCCCCTGCAGGCGACGTGGAGGGCGGCACGCAACGGCCACTGGCGAGTCGCGCTGCTGTCCATGATGGCGCAGGCCCTCGTAGCCCTCCCGGTGCTAGGCGGCGGGGTTTTTATGGCTCTGACGCGGGAAGACGGGCAGGTGAGGATGTATCCCAGCATGCCAGTGTTTGGCGTGCTGGTTGCATTCCTGCTCCTCTACGTGGGGTGCCTGTTTCTGGCCATCCCCGGCCGCGCCCAGTTCGAGCTACCCCGCCCGGTGACATCGATCGCCGCCCTCATCAGCCTTTGCTCTGCCAGGGAGCTCACCCAGGATAGTGCGTTCCGCTCCGTCCGGTCTCGAGAGGACTTGGAGGGCCGCCTCGGGGTTGGCCGCGATCCCCGGGAGGAAACTGTGTGGTTCTATGGCGTGGTCGCGGGGCGTGACGAGCATCGTGTGAGTGTCAGGCGCATGCAGCGCTACACGGAGAAACCAAAGGTGCGAACTGTTGAGGCCATGGTGTAGGTGGGTTAAGAGGCTGTGAGCTGGAAATGGCACGAGATGAGTACATACGACAACTACATACACTGCATAAGCGATGCAGATACGACACAAGTATGTTCGATACGAAGATCCGCAACGATGACTACATGCTATGCGACGACGACGACGACGACGACCAAGTGTCGCGCAACGACGATGACGAAACTTGTATACGAAAGGAGCTACAATCGCGGCTTCCACATTTATTGACACTGATAACGTACATTTGAGAAGGATGACGATATGACTAGTATTGCTACGACACGATGAACTTGTACATGTTCGATATGAAAAGAGGCGGATATGATGGGAGCGGAAGGCTGGCACGCGCATAATTTGGGATTATTGGGAGTCTTTTGAGGGTGGCGTTTTGCTGTTGAATGGTCTTTGTATGGTTTTTTTTTTCTGCTCTCAATGTAGCTATTGTACTTGATGGTTGATGGATTTCTTTTGGGATAGACGGAGTTTCTTGGGCTGCATTAGTTATTTGTCAACCCCGGTGGCACCTCCACTGTAGTGGGAGTTGAGAATACAGAATTGAGTATGCGGTTTGCCCTTTTTCCTTGGCAAAAAGACCTTTTAGTTTCCGTGTTTCCTTCGGGTTCTTCCAGCTCGGCCCATGTCAGCCAAGCCGGGCGGGAAATCATTCTGACTGGAATGCGAAATACGTGAGAGGCGCCACGCCGGTGGTGGCAGGCAGAGGGAAAAAAGCGGCCTAAAAATTGTAGAAGATAGGGCAGCTGGCCATGCGAATGATGAATGATGCTTAGCAAAGGGCTCGTCTAGCCACATCGAATCGAACGATTGCTTGGCTAGCTATCATACCAGCCTACTCAGCTGAAAATAGGTCGCCGACGAATGTCATCCTGCGCAAGTCGGTGGCCTGGTGTTTTTTTTTTTTTTTTTTTTTTTTTTTCATATCCTTGTAACTCGCAAGTGGTCGTCCGTTTTACTTCGAGAGAGCACAAACACTTTGATGGAAGGACTTGCTGGCTGGGGTTGTTGGCCGGATTCATCATGTCAATGTCATGTAACAGCACCAAATCCCAAGAAACCAGGTCAGCAATGACTGCTTGCATCATCGAGCAAAATTTTCTCTGCTTTTTGAAATCTTAATTTGTCATTTATTATTCCTCTCCACTGGGGCAAAATGTCGTCTTTTCTTTTCTAATCACTACACACCCTCAATGGTCGTCGTAGAGACCATCCCGGAACTGGAATGCGGCCCGCCATTCCTGGCCGGCAATGGACGCATCATGAGCCACCATCCATGTGTTTTTTTTTAGCAGCATCAATTTTTTTTTTACATACTTCGCCTCTGGTCATTTGTCTGTTACTCGTTACTGATAGGATAACGCGTAAGTGGGGTGTAAAGCAACAGCTCGGAGACCCGATGGTGGCTTGTCGTCACCCACGGAAGCTAGCAGTGATCAAGACATGCAATGCAGTTGAGACGGTAATGAAGAGAGAGAAATAATATTCAGATTAATATTCAGATTAAAGACTTAGTATGAACGAGTGTGGGATGTCTTCATCAAAAGTTAGTGGGTAAGGAAAAGGCCCAAGTCGGTAGCCAGAGGTGTTTGATACACGAAATTTCGTGCAAGTCGGTTGTTGTTGTTTCATTCCATCGTAAAGGTGCAGGCGACCCGGTTGCAAATGCAAAGCGCGGTATAAATAAAAAAAAAGAAAACAAAAGTTTGGCGCCTAGTAATGCCCAAAGTTTTCCCAAAGTCGTTAAAGAATGAATGTCGTTAACAATAAAGAACGGTGCAAACGGGTGGGTTTGCTGGTGGTCTGTCGTTGCTGTTGTTCCCGTGGATCGTTTTTTCTGTTGGTTTACATGACAACACAAGAAGTCTTGTTTGCTCCTTGCTCCTTGAAGAGAGAGAGCCCCTGTTCATCTGCTGCGGCGACCGAGCATGCGGCCAAACACGTCCACCTTGCGCTCCCGCTCCGGCGCCGGCGACTTCGTCGTCGAGCCCGGGATGGTGTCAGCGCGGTTACGGCGCCGGCGCTGCGCCGCGCCGTCCTGTGCCCCCGCCGGCACTGCGGTGGTAGGCGGCGGCTTTTCGCTGGTAGCACGCTTGTGAAAGCGGAAGAACGAGAGCCCTGCCGACTGCTCGCAGTCCGAGTCATCCTCAAACACAGACTGCGGCTCCGCCTGCTGCTGCTGCTGCTGCTGCCGCTGCTGCTGCTGCTGATGCTGGTCCGAGTGCTGCTGGCGGTGTAGCTGGCGGGCGGCGCTGAGATAGGTGGTGGACTTGTACTGGCGCGGCACGTGCGGTACGTGCTCGTGGGCGGGTGGTGTCGTCGACGGCAGCTTGGACAGGCCTTCCAGGGAGCGTCGCGGCACGATGCCGGGCATGCGGACGTGGCCGCGGCTCCGGCTCCAGGCGAGGCCGCTGTCCATGGACATTACGGGATGATGCGCCGGCCCGGAAGCGGTCTTTGGACGGCCGCCGTGTGCACCGGGTGCGGGAGTCGTCGCGGCGGCCGACTTGGAGCCCCCCCAGGTGGGCGTGCACCGGCCGGGCTGTCTGAGGCACGCGGTGAGCAGCGCCTCGGGACGGTGCGGTCGCGGTGGCGGCGGCGGCGGAGCGGCGCAAGGGCCGGCCGTGGCCGGTGATTTGGGGCGCAGCGGCGCGGGCACCAGGCTGGACATCGGCGGCGGCGGCCTTAGGCTGGGAAAGGCAGAGTATGTGGGGGATGCCTTGCGCATGCTGGTCGGGGTGGCGCTGTTGGTCCTGCGGTCCGGGAGCGGCCATGAGATATCGGCGGGCTTGTTCGACTTCTGCTGACGGGGTGTCCGGTACACTTCGTTTTCGAGGCGCCACTCGCCTCCCTCCTGCCAGAAGCTGTCCCAGAGCTCGGTGGCGTGTGAGCCGTGCTGGTAGTCGTCCTCCTGGGATACCTCGGAGTCGGTGCGGTCGTCGATGAGGCCTGGTGTGGAGGCCTCGGAGCCGACTGAGCATCGGTCGAGCGGGCTGGTGGTCGGGCTGGTGGGCGATGGGTAGGAGTAGTTGGCCACCGGGTAGTACTTTGACACCAGCTTGATCTCGCCTATTTTGCTGCGGCGGTCCATGATGTGCTCAGTGGTGGTGGTTCCTTGGTGTGGTGGGTGGTTTTGGTCTGGCCAGTCGGGGGCAAGACGTTGACTGATTTTGGTCTGTTTTGTTGCTGCTTTGCTGTTAGATTGCTGCTGTGAGTCGATGATCGAGGTGAACTCTCATGATGTAGAGAGCAGCATGAGGCAGTGCAAGTGAAGAGCGTGTGTGAGGATGAGACGTGGAGCAGAGGGCATGATATATGGCTCCCGCCCGGCACCAACCACCATAACTACATACACCCGCCAGATCAAGAAAACACAGAGCCCAAGAAGGAACACCAACTCCATGTAAGACAAACATGCTGCAGCGCGTAGGGTGTGGGGGGGGGCGTGAGAAGCGTGAAGTTGAGGCGACTCGTCGCATTCCCACCCCCCTTGAGAAGAGACAATGGCATTCCTGTGTCGGTCGGCGAGATGGGGTGGTGGGTAGGAGCGCCCGGCTGTATACATACATGCATACATAGCTGCATCTCTACCCTCTAGCTAGTTCTCAATAAACCGATATGGACTGGCTTCTGAGGTCAATGTTGCAGTTTCGGCGGGGAGGAGGTCTTGTAAGTCGTTGTCGTTGGCTTGGCTGGCGTCGTCGCCCATCGCCACTGGTTGCTCACTCAAACTAGGAGATAATCAGGATAGATACGTACATCGATTTCAATACAAGAATCCCATGGGACTGGTATTCTACCCAGCCTGGTGGCTTTTTTTTTTTTTCTTTTTTTGCCACCGCTCACTGACTATACCAGCGTCGTGTGCCGAGGAGCGGCTTGGTGTAAGCCACTCTCTCTCTCTCTCTCTCTCTCTCTCTCTCTCTCCGCCTGATTCCGTCATCCCACTCGGCTGAGGCAAGGAACCAGGTGAGGTGCATAGCAGCATAGACCATCTATCCGTATGCAAGGCACAAGGTGACGAGTTTGTGCCTGAGTAACCTGTGACGCAGTCACAAGTTCCTGTGCCTGAATACGAGTGCCGTGTACGAGGTGGGAAGACTGCTTCCGACGGAATGACGAGTGCTGGAGCCAAGGAAGGGATGGCAAAGAGGAATTTTGTAAGGCTTTACCTTTTCAATTCTGGCTGTTTCCCATTCTTCTCCGTGCCCCTCTCGACCACACCATTTCACCACTCTGCATTGGCCAATGGCCGATTCATATGCCGGACGGGTAGCCCCTTTTGGTTGGTTTGGTTGCATTGGCGCATCTCAAGGGAAAATCGCAGCACCGGCTCCCAAGGGAGAGCGCAGAGGAATACTCCGTAAAAGAGGGGAATTCACTCACGGCTATGGATGGGGATGGATGGGTACATACATACATTCAGCGAGCCAGAGAAAAGAAATGGATTTGCATAGTCACCAGAGCAGTGCCGCATTTTCGGGACAAGGACTAAAAAGCAAAACGCAGGGCGACCTAAAAAGCAAGCATTTATGTACATGAGGGGCAGGGGGTTTATGAGGGATCAGGAGCTGCAGGGCGAGCTAGCAGCCTGCAAAGCTCAGAGTTTCAACATGCATTAGATTGTGCTTTTTTTTTTTCTTTTATCTAGCTGAATTGTGCCCTCTGGACTATTCTCTCCCTTTCATCTCTTGAGCACGTTACACTACTGGTTGCACCAAAACGGTGGCAATTACAGGTGCTTGTCGCGCAAAGGGAGTCAAGGGAGGGACGGGGTCTATTTCTCTATTTCTACCACGCTATTGACTCAGTACGCCCCTCGGCATTCTGCAGTATTGTAGAAGCACAAAATATCATCTCCAGAGCTCTCAATGGGAACGTACATTCATTTCGGTAATACAGAAGCACAATCTTCTTCCATGCCCTGCAAGCCTGGAAACCTCGCTGTGTCTGTGGCAACCAAGGTAGAGAGTCCGTGCAAGGAGGAATCGGGCAGGCTGACAGAGAATAAAGTGACAGATCATCCAGACTTGAAGCCTTTTCGACCCACGGTTCAATGTCAGACACCAACGACGTACATATTTTGGGACGCTGGCCATGGATCATGTTGCAATGGCAGCCGTGTCTTGCGAGGCGACTGGTCTTCATCGTGCATTTGTCGTATTATTCTGGCGTGGCTGGCATCTAGAATCCCTCCTCCTTACACGACGGTGTAACACTGCTACCACATTGGCTGTGCGTCTCTATTCCTTCATTTCTATCCTATCATCCCATCATCCTCTTTTTTTTCACCTCGCATGTACCTGCCTCGCTCGAGTAACCCGGCAGCCCGCGAACCTGCAAATCAGCCCCAGCTTATACGAGAGCACACTGCATAAGCACACCGCAGTTTTCCCATCTGTTTGCATGCTCTCACCCAAGCTTTGGCTCTTTTTCCTGCCCAATGCCGATCCCCGGAAGATTTCCCCCCGTGTAAGCCTGGTCTCTTACAGGATGCGTGCTCTTGACCAAACGGCACATGAAGCAGCAGCTTTGGAGTCGTCCCTCCGTGTTCCCCCTCCATGACGAGAGAGTTCTTTGCCATGGCCGGCTTTCCATTCTCGTTATTAATCAATAGATATTAATTGACGAATTATATGCTTCTCGTAGCCCCCCAAGTCTCAATTCTCCCTTCTCGCATCCCCTAGGGACAATGTTTCATGAAATGGAGAATCACTCTTCGGAAATCTAACCCCCCAGACATACTAACAGGCGAACACGCTATAGCAAGCCTTCCTTCTTTCTTCTCCCGTCCAATCCGGCACGGGATAGCGAACGCTGGAGTTCGTCCTGCGTCATCCGTCAGCCTCTTGTCTCTAGGCTCTGGCCCGACCTGGGCTTCCCCCTCCCCCAGGTCTCGGACGAGCGCTGATCCCGCGCTACCATCACCAAAAACCGCGCCATCGTGTGTCTGACTCTCTTCGGCGAGATTTTTTGAGAAAGCCTTCATATCTCGCATTGGTGTGCTTCAGGTCTCGATCTTGTGTCTTTCCCCCAGCCTACAAGAAACTAGTTATCAGCTATGTGCTAGCTTGCGGCTGTTTCGGAAGTCGTCTTGACGCAGCTATCATCAAGTACAGACAGAACACGGTGGTTTCCGATCCCCTACTGCCAATGTACATAGCTGCACCCTATGGTTGCAATGAATGTCTGCCCAGAGAGGTCCATACCCTCCATGTTTGCTTGCTCAGTTTGCCGGCTTTTCGTACATTGGGCACAGAATAGAACGAACCATGTCGCTGGGTGCCCGGGCCGAGACTGTTCATCCGAAACTTTGTTGGGTTTTTTCTCGCAGATCGCAGGGTTGAGTCATTGATTTGGGCCGCTGTGCTGCTGCAGCGCCAAATCGTCCCGAGTTCCCCATGTCGCTCCGGACCGAGGACGCACAGAATAATAGTGCGCGTCCGTCCGAGCGAGGACAGTCCTTGGTCGATCTACAGTGGTCGTTTCTTTTTATCTCTTTTTTCTTCTTTTTCTTTTCTTTTTTCTTTCCTTGGCCGAGCATGCAACAGCGCCTGACTTACCATCTCTACTGTATAACTATTGCCGTAACAAAGAGCTCGCAGGTCTAGGGGATGGCCGTGCGCCGCATATGCAGCATTGTATATCGGGGAATTTATGCTGGGTTTTTCCCTTGCATATTGCCGATTACGATGTGATTCTGTTTTGATACAAGTTGACCATAGATGTACTAGTACGTCTGTGTTTTCTTCTCCAATGGGTGTGGTAGAGCTATTGTAAAGATTATGGAAGGCCAAGATACATTGTCTGAAGAGAATGAGATAATTTGCCTAGTTCTTCTTCTTTTTCTTTTTCCCTTTGCTACGTCTTGTTCCAAGTTTCTACTCTTGGGCATCTGATTTACTACAAGCTATAGAAGCCCTAGCTTGTAAAAGCAATACTACACTAACAGCAGGAAACAGAAGCGATCATCTTGCCCCAATGCTGTGCCTGGGCCATAAATACATTGTTGAAAAAAGCAAAACACCCAAAGAGAAAAAATAGATTGTTTGTAACAGTAGTAAGCTCAAGCAACATTTGTTTGTCTGGGATTTTCCTCTTCTCTTGTCCCACTACAGGGTACGAATACCTACACTCGCGGAAGTTGCTGCCTCGCCTACCAGGCTCGCACTTTCTGCCGAGCCCCACCAAATTTGTGACTCCAATATCGAAATCTCAAACGCCCATTCTTCTTTTTTCCCTTTCTCCTTCTCCCTTCAACCAAGCCCTCGGCTTTCTCTAGACAATGTTGCGCTTCCATGCTTCCAAACAGAGATTTTGACTTTACTGCCTCAATCTCGAAATTTTCCTGGCATGCGAGAAATTCGGAGTACTCTCAAACACCACCGCAGTCGCCCGCCTCTGTTTGCGGGTGGACGGGTCGACCCGTGAGGGTTCGGCGTCACTTGGCGCTCGTGACCGGCATCAGAAATAGCAGAGCCCATGGCTGTCTCATGGATACTCCCTTTCCTTTCTCGCCTCCGGGGGTCTAAGGCTCGGGCTGGAAGATGAGGCGAGACCTGGTGTCTCTTTGGGAAGCCGTCACTGAGATTGTACACAGTACTTGAGTGCGATGCGCAACTTGGTCTGCCCGCGTGTCTTTAGCTAGCTCTCGGGCTGTTTGAGTAACGCGGGGCCAAAATTCGATTCCGATTATCCTGTCTAGAGAAATGCCGGGGGCTTGGTTCACCTTTTTCATGGTACGTTCTGCCGCTCCTTGTCTCCCAAAAGAATACCACTAACGTCCATTTCGACATTCCTCAACATGCAAGTCTAGGTGTCACTCCCCCGCGCAGTTTCTCGGCCGAACGCGTGTGTCGATCTGCGCTTTTCCTGTTCATCGTAAACTTAGTCGTGCCGGATCGAAACATACGCGACGCTTCCTCGGTTCGCCATTCCAGTAAACGTGTAGCCGTCCCAAGATGGCATGCTGCCTAGCTCCATCGAGTACGGCCGGGTCCGAAACGACTACGCAGCAAGGCGCTTGACACTTTGCGCCGCATGTCGATCTTGAAAGTAAGCATTTAGTAACACGGGCGTAGAAGACCAGACGACCAGACTGGGTGTGTCTGTAAGTTAAGTTGTCGCACGCACCACTGCGCACCACCTATCTAGGCAATTGGTCCGAGGGACAAGAGAAAGTTTACAACATGTGTCGAAAGCTCTTGGATGATGGTGTAGTAGATGAGGCCAGTTGACGACCTTGTCGTATCCTTCCTTGTAATGGTGAGGGATGGTCGTACGGGGTGTCTTCCTCATCGAATCCGAGAATGTATTGTCCACCGCTGCTCAGCGTTGCAATCTTCTTCCCCGCCCGAGTTCCTTCAGTCATAAATGTAGTAGAAGTGACTCTGTTACTCGGTGAGGAAGAACCTGGCCTTGCTTCCGATCCAGATTTCGATGTTATCCACGTCAAAGTTCGAATCCGATTACCAAGACAAGGTGCCATCTTTGGTGGCAGAGATTGGAATCATGTACTGACTGTCGACGCCCCAATCGACGTCTGAAGGCCGATCTCGAACTTGCGGCCGGACACCTTATTGTGGTACGAGATCTTCTTGGAGGTGTTATGTAGGCGGACATGATTCTGGAAGGTATTTTGATGAAGTATGCGTCGAGCGTGGGAGAGAGATATGAAAGGTATAGAATAGGGTAATCTTTAATGTTAAGATCTAGGTTGGCTTTGCTGTAGAGCTCGTTTGTTCTGTATTGCACAGCTTGCTTTTATAACTTGATAGTGGCTGTCGTGGTTACCAGTTTAAGGGTTTTACCAAGACGCCCGAGCTAAGGTGAAGACGGAGGAGTCCAAAAAGTTGAACACTATGCAGCCCTGCATCGATATTCTTCTCTACTTCGCCATGTTCTGAAACATTGGACTCGGTGACAACAAACCCACGACTCGTTGAAAAATGCCGGATGCCGGCTCCCCGCGATATGAATGTAGCCGACTTGTCGCCTCTGGTGTAATATTGTCGCAACAAGACTCGCACTCGCTGACTGCGTCGGCTGGGACTCGAGGGAACTCGCCTCTTGTCAATGGCAGACATGATGCTGCATGCGCATATGCGGATTCATGGTTCCGCTTCACCAGCTCACGCGCGGTCATGACTCCGACGGAGCCGACTCACGTAACGGAATCAACAAGACGCCGAACTGCTGGCATGAAGTATAACTGCCGACATCATTTGAGAATCCTCCAAGTTTGAAAGAGGGCTTGCTCTACTCGACGCTGCGTACATCAACGTGGCTCGCACATGTCTTGGCTATGATGGCAGATGGTCGCCGTACATGCTTGCCATATATCTAGACCCAAACTCACAACCTCGAGTCTAGGCACCAGCTCGAGGTGCAGGGCTGCATGCGCGCTCGCAGTACGACAAGCAAGATCTGCTCAGCTCCAACGACTGACGACACCCTCCCCTGGTATGACGCTGGCGGCGATGGCAAGTAAGTACGTCGGCATCGTCGCCCTCAGCCACAACCTGCGCCTCCCCGAGCGCGCCGCCCGCTTCTAAATCTACGAACTCCAACGGACACTCGCTGTCGTTTGGCCACCTGACCAACGCGTACAGGTAGGTGCGGCGCTTCGATCCGGTAGGCGGCTCAATGGGCAGGACGGTCTCTCGGTCACCGTGTACGTGTGTGTGGATGCCATGCAGAGCTCCCACAGAGAGGCCAGCGCGACCATGCTGCAGGATTACGAGCCGAATGCTGCCATTATTCCTGCTTTCGTGGAGTTGTACATGTGAGTATGAGCTTCTTCAGCGCAATCTATGTCCGTCTTGTAGTAAGAGACCGTTTCGCTGCTTGCTTAAGGTGCTTAATAGAACGGGCTTTCTCCTGAGTATGCCAATAAATGTCTCCATGCAGGTTGCGTATTTCTGTTGTCAAGATTTATTACTTTCGCCGTACGTATTTTTCTCAATCAACGAATAGCGGGTAGGCTGCACGCTGAATACTTTTATAGAGGGAAGAAATTACACACCGCGCCCCCCCTAAAAAAGGAAAGAAAGTCATAAGCCAAAAACTTACCATTTAAGTGTCGACGTGATTTCTGATGCTTTGATGCATGGACCATGTTGAATGTCTCACTTGGTACACAGTGTCGATCGCGACTCTTACGCGACTTTGAAGGCAAGACAATCTCGCGGGATGATATTTGGGAAGGAAACTGATCTGCATCTTGCATGCATTGAGGTAGAATGCGACGAATTCAGAACCTCCAATCTTCGAATCTATGCCGAGAGTTGACGGGACTTGTATGCTTCCTTTGTGCACGTATTATAGAGAGCGCGGCGGGCACTGCTAATTTCAGCGCAGACGAGTCATGATTTAGGGGTGTGGTATATACCCCCTGTCGGCTATCTGGCGGGGTATATCATTGCTGTTTCTTTCGTCTTTCGTTCCGTTGTCGCCAGTGGTCACTATCTAGCACTGATAAAGTTTGTAGATCACGGGAGATGGACGCGCGCTGGCACTCACGGTTGGTAGTGGAGGAGGCCCGAACAGGGCGAACTCAAGGTACAGATAGATCCTGGCCCAAAAAGAGTTTGGCAAGGTGTCCAAAAGCAGAGTCCAAACGCCACTGGCGGATGCGCAGTGCTAACATGGGCGCCCAACATGTGTGCTGGGTTGGGGGCTTTCTCTTGTTGGGTCGCGCCACCACTTACTTAATGAATTTGAACATCATTGGTCGCCGAGTGCTCGCGTGCTGCTGCATTGCTTGGATGTAGAGAGCATAGCTATGCTGTTTCGATGCTGATAAGCCGCCAGGTTGATGCACGACAGTCGGAAGTCCCGATTAAGTTGATCCGTGTATCCGTATCCGCACCGCAATCTCGATTCCATCTCCATCTGCGTCGTCCTGCCGAGAGTCCAGGCTTGGGATGGAGCTGCAAGCCCGTGACGAGTGGCGCCCGCACAGCATCACAGCTGGCTCCACCACTTTTGGGGCCGAGCGAGACAAGGCGAAACAGGCAAAATGTACAAGGCTGGCGAGGTCTGAGGTCTGATTGACGATCAGGCTGCTGCTCCAATAAGCTTTGGGGGCGCCCAGCATGCCTTTGGGCAAAGTCGAAGGGTGGGATCATCATGCCAGGATAGATATTGGGTGTCGTATTGGCGATGTCAGCGTTGTAGGGCACCGACCCGGTCGCGCGCACGTCCGCAACTTATCAGCACGGTGCTCGAACAGATGCTTCGTAGGTAGGAAGCGACAGGGCTGATAACTTATTAGAGGGCAGGGACGACAGTTAGAGATTGCTAGGCGAGGATGCCGGTTAAGCCTTCTTGTTGCGGGATGGAGGCTGGTGAGATTGTTTGCTTGATGGAGCTGTTGAAGCGGGCAATGTTCTCGAACGTGATGATGATGAAGAGTCAATGCTGCCAAAGCGAAGGGGGAGTACCTAGAAGTACCAAAGTACTAGTAATCTGCCTAGGTATTGTTTGTAGGAAGGTGTTCGGATTATTAGGTGGTGGTCTGATGGGCTCGAGACAACGGCACATGGTGCGACAAACGACGGGAAACAATAGGGTTCTTCTTGCATCCGCTCAATGCCTTTCATTTCCCCTGTCCTTTCTTCCATGACCTACCTTTTCCCCCCTTGTTCCTTTTTTTTTTCCTTTTTGTTGTTGTTCTTTTGTCGAGCCTGCGCCCTGCAATTTCCCCTATGTGGTAGCAAGTGTGGCGCATGCCAGCTGGCAAAACTCAATACAGCCTATAAGCACTAATCTACCTGGAATACCTGGCAAAGAACCTGGTATACCAGGTACCTAACTAACTGAAATAGGCCGCGCCACGGCAGCGCAACCGCCGCCATTAAACTACACCAGCCACCCGATTTTTGCTCACCACCAGTTGGGACTTTGGTCAGCCAACGCCAAACGCATGGCCAGCCTCAACCACTCCTGTTTCTCGATTTCCTAGCCACCAGCTTTTTTCCCTGGCTCGCGATAACGGGCCGCTTCTGCTACCTTTCCCTGCTGAACATTTTCGTCTCTCCTCTCATCGACCTCCTTATCCCCCGCCACCGCATCACTTCTCCTACTCACTACTCGGCGATTCCCATGACGTTTCCATTGTCCTCGGCAGCTCCTCAACCACCCGCTCGGGGCTTTGTTTCGCACTCTATTCTCTCTCATCCCACAATTGTATCCCTTGCGACACAGAGATCTCGCTAGACGGGCGTCGTTTCCGCTTTGTGTCACCTCGCCAGTTTTGCCGCCTTGCTTCCCTTCTTGTCTGTCCCACCGCAACTCGCTGCCGCATTCCAGCCTTCTCATCTTCAGACGAATTTCCGCATTGCTCGAGCAATCCATTGTCCCTCGTCGCCGGCCTCGAAACTGCCCACATTCGCCCCGACGTGCTCATTGCTGGAGTCTGTCCATTGTCACAAGCCCCCTCCCTCTATTGCGCCGCTGGTTGCAGCCGCGCCTCACCTGCCACCCTCGCTACGCTTCCCCCATCACCGGCTCGCGTGAGCCGGTGGTGCTCCGTCCACAATTCCCGCTCCAGGAGGCGCCGGACACTTGCGCAGTCCTCGCCCGAGTGGTTCTGGCTTTGACGATTTTCAATCGTCTTACCGGCCCCAGCCCCGTCCCCAGCAACACACGCAGACCCCGTCCGCGCCCTCAGACAAGGTTTCCTCACTCTCACTCTCGTCGCTTCCCCAAAATCGAAGCAGAGCATCACCGCTCCAGACCCCCTCGTCGCCTCGACCCGAACTTGAAACCCCCACTGCTGCTGCGTCAATTGGTCGCGCCCATCGCGCCATCTCAGAGCTGAGTGAACAGCAGCCTCCATCGGCCGTCTCGGCTCTCGAAACCTCCCATAGCTCCGCACGCCGCCGTTCTGCTGCGCGCCGATACTACCAGCTATCACAGCAGAACCTGACGGAGGTAGACGACACCTCGACGACCCAGCCTAACCGCGACAGTTTCCCGCCGGCATTCTCCCCTCACGATCGTGGCTCCTCGGCAGTACATCCCGTCGTACGAGTTTCCAAGCGCACACACGGGGCTATCCTCTACGCCCTCGAGGAAGCTTTGCGCTATCCAAATCCCTTCACTCCAGACCTGGCTGAAGAATCTGCCAACATGGCTGATCTGTTGGCCGCCAGCGGAGGCGCGATACCCAGCGCGCACCCGGCAGATGCGCCGCTCACCACCGGTTCTGTTCCACTCCACCCGAGCGCTGCCCCCGTCCCGACCAGCTCGCCGTCCGGTATTCGCGGACCCCGTATGATCATGATGGAGCGAGCGGCGAGGGAGGCGAGACGTCAAGCCGCGGAGAAGCAGCGACTTGAACAAGCCCGTGCGGAAGAAGAAGCACGCCAATCGGAAGACCTGCGCAGGCAGGGCATCGAGCAACAGCCATCTGGCGTTGCTGGCGGGCGAACCTTCAATATTGCGCAACAAGCAGCCGAGGCTGCTGCGCAACGGCAAGCACAATCATCGCAAGACCGAGCCCAGGCCCATCAAAGGATACCTAGCCACCCTCTGCAGGTGCAAAACCCTTCAGCGACCGCTGCGCCTCAGCAGCCGCCATCACAAGCGTACCTTTCCCAGGGATCTGCTGCGCAGCAACGGCGCGCATCCGAGTCCCGACCGGAGCCAGCGCCTGCACCGGCAGCTGACTCCGCCAAACCACGCAACTCTTTCCCCCACGCGTTTGAGCGATGGGAGACACTGTCGGCGCATTGGGAGGGCCTCACTAGTTACTGGATCAGAAAACTCGAACAAAATAAGGACGAAGTGAATGGAGACCCTCTTAGCCAACAATTAGCCCGCCAAGTCACCGACTTGTCTGCCGCCGGCGCCAACCTATTTCACGCCGTCGTCGAGCTACAGCGCCTCCGAGCCAGTTCTGAACGCAAATTTCAGCGATGGTTCTTCGAAACCAGATCGGAGTTGGAGCGCGCTCAAGAAGTGAATGCGCTTCTCGAAAAGGCGCTTGAAAAGGAACGACGGGAACGGTCAGATGCTGTTGGTGATACAGTCGAGAAGCAGCGCGTCGTCGCCAAGAACGAAGAAATGAAAAAGGAGCTGGCCATCTCGAAAGAGGAAGCACGCCGTGCCTGGGAAGAGCTTGGTCGCCGTGAGCAGGAGGAACGTGACCGTACGCTTTCTCTGCAGTCTGGACACCCGACCATTGTGGGCGGTGTTCAGGTCGTTCCTATGACACAGAGCCATTCTACCCGACAGACGAGCTCCAGAGATGCCGGAAACTATCAACCTGCCGACGTAAGCCGCACCCCGACGGAACATCGCTCGCCAGCCGCACCCGGCCGTACGGGCGGCTACTACGCACAGCCCGAAGGTTCTGGGACCGGGCATCGGGGCGCACAAGCCGCGGCACCGCAAGACGAGATTGGTTATCGTGAAAGCGAGTATCTGCTTGACCCCCAAGGACAACCGCTTCTTGATGTGCACGGCGAGAAGATTCCCACCTATGTGGCACCATCATCAACCTACTCAGGCTCAGAGCAGGAAGTAGAAGAGTACGAGACCCCCGCAACCACCAACCCACCGAGCGGCGGGCATGAGACACCGGCTTCTGGCGCGCCGAGCGGCGGCAGCCACAGCAGCAACAACGATCAATGGACAGGCGCTTACTCTAACCCACAGGACTACTCGGGCGAAGGCTACGGCACACCGGAGTGGGAGACGATCCAACGACAAAATCACCATCACCCGTCGCGACTGAGCAAGATCGATGAGGAGGACGAACGAAGCCGCGCGAGCACGAGCCAGATTGGCCGAATCTAGGAGTTGGAGTAAAATTGGTTTGGCGGTGCTTTTTCAAGCTAGATAAAATGGGGGTGGCAGAGCATTCTGTGAGAGGGGGAAGGACTCTGAAAGACAGAGTTCTTTTTTGTTTTTATACTCTGGCGATTTCTTTTTGTTGTTGTGCATGACAGCAACACATGACTGATCTGTGACGACGATTTACACACATACACACACACACACACACACACACACACACACACATACACCTCGTCGGACATTTTTGGTTTGATAATGGCGTTGGTTTTGGCATTAAGATGGGTTGACTTTTCCTTTCTTCTTCTTCTTCTTCTTCTTCTTCTTCTCTTGTCCGCTCCTTTCTTATCTTTTACCAGAAGCTTCTTGGTCGAGCTTGCTGGTGTGTGTCTATCTTAAACCACCACGACGACTATTACGACATATTTGACATAGTTGCCATTGCGTTTCTCTCCTCTTCTAATCTTGTCGCGTTGATTTTCAATTTTTCTTCAAGTTATTTAGTGCAACTTTTGCCTCTTGTTCTCCGATGGCGAACGAGGTAGAGTGAGGATGTAAACATTTTACTTTAAACGACAAATACAAAAGCTATGTATAAATCTGTCTCTACAACCTATGGCATGTAGCGATAACCATGCAAAGGAGGCTGTGCCGACAATACGACTTGTCCTCGAATGAGGAGACAAGGCCCGCCAGCCGAGGCTAAATCGGCGCGACCAGTTCGCTATAGCACATACTAATAACTAGCTTCGCTCCACTGTAGCTTGAAGCTCTCTGCAAGCTCTTTACGGCGCTCCACTGCGATGATCCATCCGTCGACTCGAGTTCGCTGCTCCAGTCATTATTTGTCCAGTAACAATGGCTTTTCGATCCTTACCGCAAGACATATAGACACAGCAGCATCACCAGAAGTCCTGAATATTTACGCAGATCCTATCCATGACGTGTTGACCACGCCTGCCACTACCCGAGGCTACCTGATCGGAAACCGGCGTCACCGATTGGCCCGCTCCAGCAAACGTGTTCCTTCATCGCCATTGCGGACAATAACGTCGCGAATTTCAGCTGGGCCGAGTGTCTCGAATCATGGGGCGGCTGCCGCCATTCAATGATGCCTCCGTCGCGGCCCGGGTCCAGACGGAGCGGCTACGTTTCATCGCCAGCATCAAAGACGCCGACGTGCTGCGGCTGGCGACGTCACAACACCCGTCAAAGCACCCCTGCACATTTTTTCGGCCTGCGATCCATGGCAGCTACAACGTGTGCTATTTTGTCAAGTTCCCGACCACGGGTGAGAGATGGACGGTCCGGATACCGATCCGCCCGTGTTTAGCTCATGGCGGCCGCTCCAAGCTGGCATCGGAAGTGACGACCATGAAGTAAGTGAATGGAGCAGAGCTAGACTGAACATACGCTGATGGTGCGTAGGTTTGTAAAGGTGCATGCGGATATTCCGATACCGACCATTCGTGCCCATAGCCTAGACTGCACAAATTGTCCGCTCTCAAGGTATCTAATACTAGACTACATGGAGGGCACCCAACTGAGCTCCGTTAATATGCGATTGCTCGACAAGGAAAAGAGAAATCAATTATATCTATCGCTGGCGAAAATTCTGCTTCAACTACGAAGACTCACATTTCCCTCGTTTGGCAGACTATATCTGGCGGGTGGTGACGAGCTCCGTGTCGGCAACGAGATCATGACCAAGGACATTAACATACAAGAATTGGAAGGCCTCGATCCTCGGCGCGTTCAGAAAGAATGCTATGGCGAGCGTGGCTTCCTACCAACCGCCTCCCATTACAGAGAGACGCTCATGCGCACGGCATACAACGCCTTCTTCAAAGGCGCCGACAGCGTCGACCCAGACATGATCGACAGCAGCCTGTACCATCTGGATCTCTTCCGCCAGCATGTCGCCCTATGGCCCGACCCCGATATCTCTGCCGTCCACTTTGTGCTCAGCCACGGCGACTTCTCCCCCGACAACATCCTCGTCGACGAGCAGACCATGGCCGTCACGGGCGTCCTGGACTGGGGCTGGAGCCGCGTCGTGCCCGCACAGCTGCTCACCCCGCCACTGTGGCTGTGCGGCACCGACGACGTGACGGCGCTCGCCTGGCGGCACGTGTACGACGGCTACGTGGCCCGGGAGCTGGCCGACTTTTTGGCCGTTGTGCGCGTAGAGGAGCGGCGCAAGTACGGGAGCAGCACGCTGGCGGACCAGTGGGAGCGCGGCCGGCACGACGGCGGGTTCCTGATGGCGCACGCGCTGGAGAGCTGGCGCGAGATGGACGCGGTGGCGTTCCGGTACCTGAACGCGCGGCACTACGGCGGCACGGCGGACCTGGAGGCCCGCGTGGCGCGGTTCTTGGAGGGCGATCCGCTGCGCGGCCTGGTGGTGGAGATGAAGGCGCGGCAGGCGAGGAGAGGCGCGGAAGAGGGCGGTGGTGAGGAGGAGCAGGGGGGAGGGAGGACGGTGTCGGTGGGGGGCAGGGTGGTGAGCAAGCTGTGGCCGAGCCGGTCGGCGGTTCAAGGCAGCATGATGATCATCACGACGGGTGTGGGCTACGGGCTCTGGCGGCTGGCTCTTGCTTCGGCTCGGCGGCCGCCAAGAATATAGGATGACATTTACAAGCTATGTGATTTCCTTTGTACATGACCAATCAAAGGCCCAATTTCATCAATTTCATGGGCGCGTCTTGGACTATGAGTCAGAGTCACAAACGATTCGTTGATGTGTGTCGGCCACAGGAGTGGTTGTTCGCTAACCGCCATGTCCAGTCCGGCTGTCCTGCGGTATTACCTTGTCAACACTTGCCGCTCAACCTGCATGACTACTCTCTTACTTTCATGGCAAAAAGAAGGTGTCTGTCTTCTCTCTCTGGCCCCCGTCCCAAGCCGGCCCGGCGCTTCAACGTGGACCATATCCGAGGAGGTCGAGGGGACGGCCCGAGACACGGCTCGGCGTTTTAGAGTCGGCGTCTATTATCAATGTGCTCCAACTTGTTTCATCTTAACGACAGGCCTACTTGGCGAAGCCGATGTAGAAGTATTCGCGCGGCTAGACAGTGAGCTGCGGGAGGGGGGGGGGGGGTTGTTGCGTTTCGGTTCGACCGTGATTCGCTTCGACAGTCCGGCCTACCCTGCACCGGGAACAAAGCCGGGCAACAGACAGCGCCAGCTGATTTTAATTCCTAGGGGAGAATGTAAATATGGAAGAATAAGGCTCTGGCAACTATTTGGTTGAAATTCCTTTTATTACTTGTAAATACAAAACGACTGAGCTCTCTGCTGCCCAGTACGGTTGTCGTGGCTGAACAGGCGCGCCCATGCCAACGCATTTCCGGGCACATCCTTTCAAGACGAGATGGTGGCAGAAAATCAAGAGTACTGGAAATAGATATGCACCAACGAAGCGATCAACACCCCTCTGCCTGCAAGGATTCAATAATAGGCCGCCTCGAGATGCACATGACACCAAGGCTTGCAGCAAAGGGAGTGGTCCTTGTCATGTTGGGCAGCGGCGCCAATATGGGACACGTAGGCAAGGCGCTGTCGGCCGGAAAGAAGGTGAGAAGAGCAGCTTCTTGCGGCGTTGCAGTCTGCAAAGCCGAGACAAAGACAAGTGCCGGCAGATGAAGCTGACTTGCATATCTTGAGCGGTCTTGGGGATTGTGTCGGCAATTTTAGAGAGGCGATTGTCAGTTGCGGAGGGAGTTGTTTTTCGCTGGGCGGCTAGGACAGTGGTTGTAGAAGGTACAAGGGTTGGTGATGCAATCCAATCATCCGTGATCCTGATGGCTGCTTCGCTGGCGGGGGGAGCGGAGGGGAAGGGGGAGGGGGGGTGTTCATACTTGCTGATGGTAGGAATTAAAAAAAGAGAGATGATATGCATGATGGCTGCAGAAGTGTGGCCGTTGGGCATCGTCGAGAATCTTGGATTACAACCTGCTCTATCTGCCAGCGTTCGAGAGGCTAGATTAGTAGGGGCCTGTGCTGTGTTATTACACAGGTAGTGATTATACAGATATATTATACAGGTAGTTGTTATACAGGCAGTTGTTATACAGATATATTATACATGTAGTTGTTGTACAGGCCGTTGTTATACAAATATACTATACAGGTAGCTATTAGTACAGGTAGCTCCCATTACAGGCACAGACAGGCACTAATTATTCTACACGCCCAGGGATTTTGGTTCATCCGAACTTAACATGTTGATGGAGCAGGGAAATGCCAAAAGAAAACGCCAAAAAAAATGCCAAAAATGCCAAAAATGCCAAAAATGATTCATCATATGCTGGCCGACTCGCCATGGCCATTAATTGAGGAAATATTTCAACTTTCTCATCAGCATGCGGCCAACGGCGGCAAGCCAAACCTAGATGCGGACAATTTCATCAGCACAGCACACGGAGCACATACAATGGCTGGCTGGCAAGGGAACCGCTCAGAGGGAATCGTAATATTAGCTCCGGCGGCCCTGCGAAACCCGAAACTCGACAAGCATTTAATTTGACAAGTTTCAGTATCGCTGCCGTTGTTAGTGATAGCCCAGTGGAGGGAGGAAGAGGGGAGGCGGTTAATCGTGATGATGCTAGGTAGGCCTCAACAGTAGGTCGCCCATCACTCAGTCAGTCAGTCAAAGATGAGGAAAGCGAGTCTACAGGCATTAAGAGAACCCTACTTTCTGCATCCAGATGCGGCCCGTGTCCTGGTCTGCCTGCAATGTACTCCTCGAGGCCACCAAACATGCTCTCAGACCCTATCATGCCTGCTTTTCATGCACAAGACAAATCAAAGACATGAAGAAATCGTGTCTGTTCTCTTTAAGCGCCACGCAACCTCCAATATGGGGGAAGATTCGATGCCAACGAATCAAGCCCTTGCCGCTGCCCAGCGAAGAAACTACCCCGGCTGCACATGAATGGGGACGATCCGGCGAATGGGATGCCGTCGATGTTGTCTCGGTCTGTCCATGTCGCTATTCTTAGCCCTCCCTCTGTTGGCATACAGTACGTGCTGCGCCTTGCAATACCTGGGCGCTTCAATGGCTGGCAAGGCTTTCATGGGGCGGCATCGTGTCTTGCCATCCGATATGAAGTCTGCCTGCAGGCCTGGGGCTGTGAATTGTTGATACGTCTTGTTGGAGGCCTACATGCAGGGCTTTCTTTAGCCTGCCGCATGTCTCCTCACAGTCTTGCCTAAGAGTGAATTTCGGGTATATAGAACCCAGCTTCGCCCTGCATCCGTGTCCGGTTTTTCATTGTACTTGCTAATTCATTACCCTTTCGTTTGTTTACACTTTGATAATCAGCCAAAAAATTTAAAACCTTACTTTCCGATCATTACAGTTCGTCTCACCTGCACAGCGTCACACGCACAACTGGTCATACCTGACCTGCATTTCATACGTCCAACTCGCCCTTCAGGCATCGTTAGCGATGTCTGATCCGCATCCAGAACACCCTCTGGGAACCCCGGCCCGGGCCAGCATTGAGCATGAAAAGAGAATCGAGCTCATCGCCAAGCTCGAGGGCTGCATACGCGATATCGAGAAAGCGATCCAGGCCTTCAAGACCCCGCCGTCGCAGTCCGTCGACCTACAAGTCAACGAAATGTTCCATCAAATGGTACTCTACGTGAAGGGAAAATCCGGCGGCAACTTTTCCTTTCCCACCAACTGGGTCGGCATCATGAAGGATTTCAACGATGAGAGGACGAGGACGAAGCTGTACCCCCTTGCCCACAATATGGTGCTCGACCGCGCCCTCGAGGCCTTTGCCGCGGGTATCTTTGAGGCCCTCGGCCCTAACTATTTTAAAGCAACCTTCGACAAGTTCCTGGACTGGCTGGAACAACAACCGGCCGACGAGGCCATGATGAATCCGGTGCTGGCAAACTATGGGATTCTCTCGCCGCCGAGGGAAATCAGCCCCAGCGCCGGTGCTGGTCCCAGTATCAGTACCGGGACCGGCCACGGCGTCGAGCAGCCCCCAGGGACGCAGCCACTGCCGCACGGCTTTGTGGAACAGCAAGCTCAACAGCCGACGCTCCCTTCTTCGTTACCTCTACTTCAAGTTACTCACAGGGTGGCTCCCCAAGTGGATAGACCTCAGGTGACGACACATCATCCACAGGAGCAGCTTCGCGGCATGCCCGGATTCCAGGCAGCCATGCGACCCCCCTTAACACCGGGCCCAGTCGCGGCCCCATTCATAAATCCAGTTTCGGCACGGGCCCCAGTCTCGGCCTGGATCCCGGGTCTAGTCTGGGAACCGGCCCCAGTCTCGGAACCGATCGCGGCCCCAGTCTCGCACCCGCCCGCAGCGCCTACACCCCGGCGAGGCCGTCAGGTACGTTGCTCTACTCACCAGCATCCCTGCCAACAACCGTTACTGACAACCAAATTCTACTGACAACCACATTCCAGCTTAAGCGCCCTTCACCGGGCGCAGTCATCACTCCCGACGCCGCCCGAAAGAGGGTAGCTACCGAAGACGCCTTTGGACAGGCTATAACCGCCGACGACGCCGTCCGACCGGCGGCAGGCTTCATGGGACCGCCGTCCCAGCCATCACAGCCTCGCGCTTCGCAGGTCCCTGCGCGGTGGCCCGCCCCTCGTCCAACCAAGTGGTGCATCGACTTCTGGGACGTGCAGCAGGTGCAAAACCCGAGACTGCGGCAGTCGATCATCGAATACTGCGGCAAGTGGTACGTGTTCGAGTGCCACCAGCTCCAGTGCCACGAGCTCAGGGGGGTGTGGTACTTCAGGACGACCGAAACCACGGAGGAGCACTTGCTCAGGTACCATACCCCCCCGGGCAAGACCGTCTCCATGGTAGACGTTATCAGAGAGATCGGCGTCGAGGTCTTGAACTGCGACGAGGCCCGCGCGACGAGTAACAACCTAGAGGCGGTCAAGCTCTGGAACGCTGCGTCGTTGAGCGCGGCGAGACCCGGGGAACTCGCGGCGCAGTGGGGGCTCATGGACCGCCACCATGCGGTCGAACGAGTGCGTGGCTCGTTAAGCATGCCGGGGGATTTCGGGTCGGCGTATTTTGTGGCAGCTCGGTACCAGGAAGGTTTCCCTTCCAGGAGAGCTTCCGCGCAGCCACGACGTGAGTTTCCCAGCATCAAGTGGCCCTCCGATGACGAGGAGGAAGAAAGGGCTGTCACCAAAAAGCGAGAAAGAGAGCAGGCGCCAGTTGCCCCCATCGCCGCCATGATGGAGCAAGAGAGAAGCACGACCCCGGCCCTCGCTGGGGCATCTGCGCTCGCTGGTCGAGTGATTGAGGTGCCCGAAGCGAGTCAAGCACCAGATGCCCCGGTTCCATCAGGGGAGAAGCGGAACGAAGTGCCCACTGTGCCTGCGCCCTCGGCAAAGAGTCTGGGGAAGCGACCGGTCGTCCAGTCGCCCCTCGCAGAGGACTCTGTTCCCCAACCTGTGCCAGAGACAGCCGCGGTACGAGAGGGATCCGCATCCCTGGTCATTTTGACGCGCGAGACTCTGCAGAGGAAGACTCCGGAGAAGATTGCAGACCCGGAGCCAGACTCGCCACAGTCCTCTGATCTGAGCGAAGCGCCATCTCCCCTGGAACTGGAATCGTTTGCGCCCGCACCGGCTGAATCCGAGTCCCGCAAAGCACCAGCCGATGAGTCGGAGGAGGGCGAGGTTACTGAGCCCACGATTGAATGCGCACCGTGGCCCCGCGCACCGGAAGAGGCTACCGTCTCTCCGCACTCGGGCACGATGACGACGGAGGGAGTCATCAGAGGTGCTACTTCATCATCCGAGCCCCCGCCCAGGACGAAGCTCCCGTGGACACCCAAGCGGTCGGAGAAGAGGAAGAGGGGGCGGTCGACGAGGAGGAAGGCAGAGCGACAGTCGCTCGGGAGCCCCCCGCAGGAGGGACCGAGTGCTCATGATCAGTTCAAGATGAGAGCGTGCAAGATTTGCTCCGAGAGATTTACCTTGCGGGCGCACCTGGCGGAACACATGCAGACTCAGCACCCGGGCGAGGTCATCATTGACTAGACGAGGACACGGATGGTATGGGGATGGCATTGGAGAAGTTTGGAATGGGGCACTATTTGCCAAAAAAAAAAAAAAAGATTTGATCTCCATCATGATCACATTTCCCACCAGGCATTGGAGACGTTTGGGACGGGGCATTATATGAAAAACAAAATCTTTGATCTCCATCATTATCACATTTCCCACCCCCAGGCATTGGAGACGTCTGGGACGGGGCATATATTATAAAATAAATAAATACTTAATCTCCATCATTATCACCTTTTCCACCACCCCCCAGCAGCTTCATGACCTTGTGAACGGCAATCATGTCATCCCCCCCGAACCCACGACGCACAGCCTCCCGGTACAGGCCGTTGCAGACCGTCATCAGCGGCGTCTCCGCGCCGGCCTCGGCCGCCGCGCCCTGCACCAGCTCCGTGAGGTTGAAGCAGTCCGCAATCGCCGCCTGCGGCGCCCAGTCCTCGGCGACCATCTTGGCCACCTTGAGCCGCGAGTACGGCGACGCCATCGGCCCCGCGTCCAGCACCCGCGCAAACGCCTCCACGTCCAGCCCCTGCGCGCGCGCCAGGTGCATCGCCTCGGCCAGGCCCGCCGTCATCGTGATGAGGAACAGGTTGGTCGCGTACTTCATCCGCAGCCCGGCGCCGACCTCGGCCCCGCAGTACACCGCCGCCGCGGTCACGCGCTCCAGCAGCGGCGCCAGCCCCGCCGCCTCCTCCGCCGTCCCGCCCGCCAGCATGCCGACCAGCCGGCCCTGCTCGGCCGGCACGCGGCTGCCGCTGACGGGCATCTCGAGGAAGCGGCAGCCGCGGCCGCAGAGGTCCGCGGCGAGGCGCCGGTTGCACCCGACCGAGACCGAGCTGGTGTTGACGAGCGTCTTGCCGCCGAGGGCGCTGCCGAGGGCCGGGTCGGAGAGGACGGTGTGGCAGGCGGCGTCGTCGTAGAGCATGGCGAAGATGACGTCGGAGTTGCGGGCGACGGCGACGGGCGACGCGGCGACGGAGGCGCCGGGGAGGGCCCGGAAGGGGTCGCACTTGGAGGCGGTCCGGTTCCAGACGGTGATGGGGAAGTGGCGGGCGAGGTTGAGGGCCATGGGGGTGCCCATGGAGCCCAGGCCGAGGAAGCCGACGCGCATTTGGAAGGCTTGGTCGTGTGCTGGTACTTGGTGATGCCTGCTTTTGGGTTGTGCTTGGTGAAGATGGTGTGCCGGACTTAGGTTAGGTTATACCCGGGGTGGTATAGGGATCTTGCTTATACATATATTATTCCCGTCTTGGCGAGATGTCATTAGAAATGGAGCACAAGGGCGCGCCTGAATTGGCGGATATTCCACAATACGGTAATAAATAGATTTTAGCATCCAGAGTCGGAATGGAGTGAAGCTCGGCTTAGTGCCACGGTGTCGGTGCTATGCCGCGAATAGCCATCCATCGTCATTGGCAATACTATCCCACGATTCATTACCAATGGAACAAGCCAGACCTTCAAATTTATCGAAAGGACTGAAAGCCATATAGTCAATCGAGACGTGTCAAACCTCCAATGGAAAGACATGGCCTGAATTGTCGTCCGGGACATTTCAACCCCCCCCCCCCCAACCGTATCTATGCTGCCGACGCTCCCATACTCTCCCTCAACACCCTCTCAATGACCGGCCGCCATGATTCCAGATTTCTAACCGTCAAGTCCTTTTCCTTGGCCGCATCATCCCACCTCCTGAGCTGACACATCTCCGCGCACCACCTGCCCTCCGCAAACGCCTCCCTCTCCGCGCCGTCCATCGGGCCGCCCTGAAACTGCAAACTCCTCCTGCTCGCCTCCGACAGCCTGTCGTGGTACGACGCGTCGACCGCGCACAGGTACCGCTTCGACGCGACGTGGGACCCGACCAGGCGGGCGACCTTGTCCGGGAAGCCGAGGGCGAGGAGCATCGCGGCACCGAGCGTGTCGTGGTCGACGCGGCCGACGGAGCTAGTGGTGGAGCTGCCGAGGTTGCGCACCTCCCCGGCGGTGGCGGTGAGGGCGCGGAGGTCGGCGGCGGGGGTGAATTGGCCGATGTCGTGGAGGAGGGCGGCGACGCGGGTGAGGTCGTCGACGGCGGGCTGGGCGGAGGCGGCGAGGGCGGCGGTCTGGAGGGAGTGCTGCAGCTGGGAGATGGGCTCGCCGATGTAGGGTGTGCGCTCGGAGGCGGAGAGGACGGAGAGGACGTATTCCGTCACGGAGGCGGGTGTCTTGAGCTCCGGGACTCCCATGGTTGCTAGTGAGAGAGGTTACCGGTGAACGGAGGTTACCGACGAGGGGAGGTTGGAGGAGCTGGATGGTTGAAAATGATAATAGACCAAGTTGTAACGGTTGATTTTACATCAAAATATAAAACTGAAAACGCCTCGCCTGCTATCAGCTTCAGTACGGAACGCCTTCCACGTGCTTGATCGTCGGCCTGTTTCGGCTTCCTCGCCGTATTCAACCTGTCATTCGTATTTCAGGTGTGAATTAATTCTGGGTATTTTGACAAAAAATTTCCACTACCAAAGGATAGTTGATGTCGTTGCCGTGGCTAAAGATCCCGGCCAGCAGCAAGTGTTGCGCATTTCCGGGCTTCAAAAGTAGCGCCGACAGTCCTCGGTAACGCACGTGGGCTACACGACTGGCTGCTCCCAATTGTCAGTGTGCCTCCCGCAAAACTAGCTGCATTCCCAATATTATCCGCAGCCGAGGTGGGTGGTGTTGATGGAGGGGTGGATCGAAGGATAGATGGCGCAGCCGTGCTGTAGGTCCGGCTGCAGATGAATTGCATGGCATGGCATTGATACGAGATGCGGGCTAATGGGCATCATGTTCCGACGGATATTAGTTTATGAAGCCCGAGATGACAGTATTTCTATCGGTGATGAAAGAATCTCGAAAGTCTAGCACAGCGTCTACTCCGCAGTCCATCATCATGTCCCAGCCAGCGTGACCTAACTAAAGATGACCTGCTTCCCAGCCTGCACGCTCAGCATCGGAGAGCCAAAGCCATACGTCAAGGATCCCTGCTCGTAATTCTCCCCCTCCTTGCGCATGTGGGCGGCCGGCCAGGCGACCTTGCGATGCTCGTAGTAGCTCTTGTGGTTGTCGCCCTCCGACGCGAGGTTGTACGTGGCATACACGGCCTTGCGATCCGTGCTGCTGTGGTTCGCCGCGCTCCTGTGCGCGAGGTACGACGTGAAGATGAGCAGCTGGCCTGTCCACACCTGTCAGAAACTCTCTCCCCAATCTTCCCGCAGACAAAAACTCACCAGACGCCAGCTCGACCGGCGTCCACTCCTGCGCCGCCACCCAGGCATCCTCGATGCAGTTCGTCTTGGCGTCGATCGGCACCTCCATCGCGTGGCTGCCGCCGACGACCTCGAGCCCGCCATTCGCCATGGTGGACGCGTCGACGCTCAGCAGCACGGTCAGGTGCTTGACGTCGTGGATGTGCGTGTAGGCGACGGCGTCAATGTGCGGCGCGAAGCCGCCGCTGCCGGCCAGCTTGTAGTTGATCTTCTCCTTGAAGAGGTGCATCGGCTCGCCGGACAGCGCCTCGAGCAGGCCGAGCAGCTTGGCGCCGCGGAGCAGCTTGTTGAAGCCGGCGTGGCCGTCGGCAAAGTTTTCGGTGCGGCAGAGCACGCGCTGGCCCTGGGCGTTGATCTCCTAGGACGGTAGATGGAGAGTGAGTCTTGGCTTCAACCCCATGTTCGTACTGGGAAGATACCTCGTAGGGCATAAACTCAGAGGTCTCGCTGGGCTTGTAGTCGTGGACCTCTTGCGCCCATGATTTCAGATCCGTGATTTCCTGAGCAGTGAGAAAGTCGCGGACAATGATATAGCCATTGTGCTTGAAAAAGTCAACGTCGCTTGCAGAAACCATGACTGCAGATATCCGTTTTTTATGCCAGTGAATTAATCAATCAGTCGTAGTCTTGGGAACGAGTGTAGGCTTGAATGCTTCTTTTATTTGAGGACTCTAAAAGTCAGTATAGAAGCATCTCGATTCGTCGCATTCGCCCGGGAATTGATTTTGAATCCGTAGATTCTACCTTCTTTCCCAGAAACCCTTCATTTTGCTGCTCAAACTCAATAATTCACCCAACCAAAGCTAACAGCAGTGATCTGCAGACTGAGACATGCCAACGCCACGGTTGGAAACATACTGCATTTAATTAATTATTAATGAAGTTAGTGCAGGGGCCTAGTTTTGGCGGGTTCCTCGATTGTTTCATGGAATCACAATCGCCGCTTTTACCACGTGTGTGTCCACTTACACGGGCTGCGACAAGTATGTACATAAGGCCTTGCGTATGGAGTAGTTGGAACCAGGACTTATGGACAAGTAGAAGCTCTACGGCTGCTTGTGTGATTTCTGCAGCATTCTGCACATCCTCCCCATCTAGACGGCACATCGGCACAAAATGTTTCGCCTGTCTAGCCTGTCCAACCACAGCACCTACACGTGGGCGACTCTGTCGCATCTGGCCGTCGAGATGTCTGGATTTTTGTTTCCATTCATCAAAGACCAAAGATGACATACGGGTAGCCATGCATGTCTTTCTTGTCAATAATGGGCATGCGAGCTATTGCTGCATTGACAAAAGTTCCGTCTCAGATACTCTTATAATAGGGCCTTGCTTGTTTCTTCAGCTGAGGCAAGCCTAGATTCTTGTCAGTAGGTGGACGACCTCCTAAATAAAAAGGAAAAAAAAAATCACCACCAAATCTCACAAGCAACCATGTCCGAGCCAGTCATCGTGCAACCCGTCCACAGCAGCGGTGCCTCCCAAGACGACGCCAAGGATGCCTCCGCCGTCGCCGCCCGGCCCCTCGGCCCTCGGCAGCACCTCAACATCGGCGGCGGCGGCTCCCGGCTCTCCTCCGTCGTCATGGTCCTCGTCGCCGGCGCCGCGCTCTTCTCCGACGGCTACAACGCGCAGGTGGTCGGCCACATGAACCCGGTGCTGTCCGCGCTGTACCCGGCCTCGTACACGAAGCGCGTCAAGACGGCCATGTCCAACGCGTTCCTGATCGGCGAGGTCTTTGGCATGCTCTTCTTTGGCTGGGCCATTGACCGTCTCGGCCGCCGCACCGGCATCTTCTGGGCGACGCTGTTCCTGGTCCTCGGCATCGTGCTGGCCACGGCGGCGCATGGCGCGACGCGCAACGGCATGTTCTGGATGATGATTGTCGGGCGGGGCGTGGCCGGGTTCGGCGCCGGAGGTGAGTCCATATAATTCTCGGACCGTGTGTGTCTACCTTGTCCCGTAATGCCAGCTAATGCAAGAGTGCTAGGTGAATACCCGACTTGCGCGACGAGCACATCCGAGGCGGCAGATGAGAATGCCCAGGTCCGACGCCGTCGCGGGATGCTCTCTGCTGCTGCCACCGATTTTGCCATTGACCTTGGATTTGTCTTTGCCGGCATCGTCGTCTTGATCGTTCTGGCCGGGTACAAATACCAGCCGACTGACGGCCTCTGGAGAGTCTGCTTCGGCCTCGGTCTGGTGCTCCCGGTAGCCCTCCTTTTCGTTCGTCTACGCCTTGTCAACTCGACACAATACAGGAAGCACGCCATGAAGAAGGAGATTCCCTACTTGCTGGTGATTAAGCGTTATTGGAAGCCGATGATTGGTACATCAATGGCGTGGTTTGTGTACGACTTTGTGGTATGTTTTGAAGGAGAAATACAGGAAGAAAATAGAAAAGAAAAGGAAGAAAAGACAAACGCATTCAGGAATTTTCAGCCAACCATTTCTCACAGACTTACCCATTCGGTCTCTTCGGATCGACTATTCTGGCTACTCTCAACCCCAGCGACAGCCTCATGCAGACCGTCGGCTACGGCACTGTCCTTAACTGCTTCTACCTGCCCGGCTGTCTGCTCGGAGGCTTCCTCATGGACAAGATTGGCCGCAAGCAGACCATGACCCTCGGCTTCGTCCTCTGGTCCGTTATGGGCTTCATCATCGGCGGCGTTATAAACCCGCTCCAGACCGTATTCCCGCTCTTCGTCATCATGTACGGCATCTTCAACGCCGTCGCGGAGATGGGCCCTGGTGTATGTATTTTCAGCTTCTTGCCTCCGTCAATCCCATCCTGACAAGATCATCTAGGTGGCCACGTTTCTTTGCGGTGCCGAGTCCTTTCCCACACCCGTCCGAGGCCATTTTCTCGGCCTGGCAGCCGCCGTGGGCAAGGCCGGCGCTGCCATTGGCACGCAAGTCTTTTCTCCGATCCAAGACTCGTTCACGGACGAGAAAAAGGGCATTCAGGGCGTATTCCTTATCGGAGCTGGCTTTGCGATGACCGGCGCTGTCATCACATGGTTCTTGGTTCCGGATATGGAGCGCGAGCTGGAGAGCGAGGATACCAAGTTCCGTCGGTATTTGGAGGAAAACGGATATCACGGTATCTTTGGCGAAGAGGCCAAAGACGAAGGTCCTTTTCCTTCCCAGAATGGCACCATCTAAAGTAAATGTGTATTGGTCCAGACGAACTGCAGCCTAGAAGGTATGCACTTGGCGACTGCGAGATGTAACCGCACCGGTTTAGAAAATATACATTTCATTAATTTGCATATGTACTAAATTAAATCATCTACCATAGACACGTCAATGACGAACAAACAGACTCGTCTTTACAAAGTCTTGCCCTGCTGGAGGGCCTTGATCCAGTTGGCATCCTTCTGGCCGAGAGTCAGGACGATGCCGGCCAGCGCAGACAGGGCCGGTTCCAGGTTGAGGCCGAGCGCGAGCGGGTTCAGCTGGTTGGTGAGGACCGACTTTGTCGAGCAGCCGGACGCAACCTTGCCGCTGAACGCCTGGTCCGCAAAAGTAACCGCGTCAGGGAGGCCGATCGGCTCCGTAGTCGCGTGTCCGCCGGCGCTGTACGTCGTGAACTGCACGCTCGCGCCCTTTGCGCACCAGCTCTGCCGGAGGGCGTCCGCCGGGCCGTACGGGATGATCTCGTCGCCGGCCGCGTGGTACAGCAGCACCGGCACTGTCGGCGTCTCCGCCTGGTGCACGCCCATGGTCGAGGCGGCCAGCACCGCCGCGACGTCCTCCTGGTCGAGGAGCCCGCGGCCCAGGCTCTGGATCGCCGGGTCGAACAGCGACTGGCCGGCAAAGGAGACGATGTTGAAGGCGACGCACTGGCTGCTGCCGCGGGCGAGCACGTCGCGCCCGTGCGGCGTGATGATGCGGTCCAGCACCGGCTTCAGCCGCGCGCCGTACGCGGACGGCATCGCCTGCCCCGCGATGGCGCCCGGCAGGAAGCCGGCGAACAGGGAGCCGTCGACGTGGAGCAGCACATCGGTCAGGTTGGCCGGCGTGCCGCCCAGGATGAAGCCCTTGATGTTGAGCTCTGGCGCGTACGTCGGGTGCAGCGACGCGGCCCAGCCGCCGGCGATGGCGCCGCCCGAGTACCCGGTGTTGACGATCATCGGGTTGCTGGTCAGCCCGACGTTGGAGCCGTAGTTGACCACGGCCCGCATGCCGTCCAGCACGCCCATCCCCGACAGCCGACCGACGCTAAACGCCACGTCCGGCCCCTCGTAGTCGGACGAGGCCACCGTGTACCCGAGCAGCAGGTACGCCTGGATGATGAGGAACTCGGCTTGGGCGATGAGGTCCAGCGGCGGCGCGCCGAGCTGGTAGCCGTAGCTCGGGTTGCAGATGGACGCGGACGAGTCGTAGGCCGTGTTGAAGGCGATGAAGCGGTCGCCTTTGGCCAGCCGCGGCTTGAAGATGGTGGTGACGGTGGCAATGGCCGACCCGTCTATGGCGGTGGTCCGGTAGAGCACCTGCCGCGTCTCGACGGGGCTCGGGATGATGCCGAAGAAGGAGGCGATCACCCGCCGGTCGCGGAGCACGGCGCCGGGCTTGGCCGACTCGAAGCCGGCGGGCGGCACGTAGAAGGGGTCGTTGGCCGGCGTCGTGAGCCGCTTCTCGGGGATGGTCAAGGCCGATGCCAGCGGGGTGACGAGGGCCGCGGCGAGAAGGGACAGGAACTTCATGATGGGCAGATGGGACACACAGAGACACGTAGATCCTGATCAATTTGAGAGCCAAAGAGGGCAGGGGAGCAGGGGAGGACAGCCTGTGCAGGGACTTGTTCGATCCAGTGCGGTGACTGATGGATCATGACATCTCAACGGCTGGAGGGGGAGGGAACACAGGATAGTTATACAAGATTCAGAGCAGCAAGGAAGGTCATTTTGCATTCGCCCACCGAGGTATTAGTCTCGAATGGGCTCCCTATTCCCGGCTGAGTAGACGCTTGTTTGGGCAGCAGTGGGCACAGGATCCATGAGCTTCGCCCCTCATTCCCCAGCTGGATATCAGGAAGAGACGCATATGCCAGAAACTAACTGAGCATACTGTCCTCAAGCGCCAAGGCCAGATAGTCCTAGTGGGCGAAAGCCTAGCTTGCCTACGGCCGAGCGGAGAGGAGAAAGCTGGGGAAATGGGATGGGTAGGGTGAGGACGGCCTCGGCACACGACACGGACGAGGTCCCTCATAAACACGCTACTGGATTCTCAAAACCCATGTGAATGAACGGGACCGGGAACGGAGGGCATTGTCTGGATGGAGAAGGGAGGCTAACAGGGGAAGAATGGGGGATAACGGCGTGGACTTGATGTGATCGATGTCGATACCAACACGCTAACAACGCCCAAACGAGGCGTTCTCCTGGGGATTGGCTGAGGAGGATTGGGGCAGGCCATCATCTTTGATCGATATCTCGTCTCGAAAAAGACGCAACGACGCCGTTGTCAGTGAACCAGCCCGACAATGTGCTCGCGCAGGTGGTGGTGCTGGCGCTTGTGAAGACTACGGACCGGCGGACACTCCTTTTTTAGTAAGGTCGGCGTGATTCTTAGCATGGCCGTTGCGTCTCTGGCTCTCTGGGCAATCTTTTCGTCTGCGGACTAAACTGTTAGTCAGTTATTAGCTAGAGGCATCGTGCCATCTTCCCCACGCGTGGTCTCGGGTGCTTGCACCAGCCCGAGCCATTGCAAGGCAACTACTGAACCAATCCAACAATGGCGACTTTCAAAGAGGAGTCCGGAAGAGCCTGCATGCTTGAGAGGTAAATTGACTGACCTATACATGTTTGCTTCTTGTATAGGGCTGCTGGTGAGTGAGACAAGGCCAGGTAGGATGTTGTCGTCCGAGGTTCGCAGCGATGTGGAGAATGCGGAGATTTTCTCCATTATTTACAAACATATGGAGGAGCTTTTATGCATTGACACGTCCAGGACCCGTCGTTCATCTTCCTCGGTCTGGGGAAAAAGGCAGACTTATCTGGGGGTTCATTCGGACAGTCTTTGCGCCGACTCACCTACCGCACTAGACCGAATTGCTCATCACTGCAACGCCGCTGATTATCAGTTACTCGGGATGTTTTTATGGTAGTTGTCTTGTTTAGCTTTAAAGGCATCTCAAAATATGCCGAGTCTAGAAAAGTCAAGCGGGGTGAAGGGGCAGATGCGGCTGAGCATCCATCCCCAAGTTTTCACCTCACTGCAAAGACAAACACTAACAGATTAGTGTCCCCGTTGAAACAATGTTTACATTTTTTGTCCATATGGAGTAATCAGCCACAGGACCCTCAACTTCACCCAGTTGCCAGTACGGGCCTAGCTACCATTCGGCACTCGCTCTCAGGTGCATGCTCGTGGAGCAAGTAATAATCTACTGCGAGAATGGGCCAATATTGTCCCCTTCTCACAGAGGACCAGAGGACTGGTGGACCAGAGGCACAATCGGCTTTCCACATAGTCAAGATGCCCTCACAGTTGTTCTTGTGAACCAGTTGGGAGCACAGCGTCTTCCGGCCAGTTTGAGCAGACTACATGGACAGTCACCTCGCCTCACAGCTGCCAATGCACGGCAAGTTGTCGCCTGACACTTTACTCCGTTGCTCTTGACAGGGCCATCGGCGCTGCGAATGACGGCGCGTCTGGTACCGGCAACAGCAATCTTCCTGCATGCCGCTGCGACGTTGGCGGACGTGGCTGAATGACGAGCAAGTATTCCCCACCCCCGCAATCAGCCTTGAAATATTCGACGTCGAATCTGTCGTCGACGTCGAAGTAGGTGTATGCAAATCTGGCCGCGGGCTGTTTACAGGGAACAGGCATCGCCAGTGACAGCAACCAGTGACCCTACACCTTCCCTACCCTATACCGACCCTATCCAGACACTACACCTACTCACCTACCTACCCTATACCTACCCCCATCTACCAACTTTCAGGCCTCTCTCTATTATGGAAGCCAAGGTAGATAGGGAGGTCTTTACGCCGCGCAAGCGGGGGAAATAACAGAAAATTAAATGGAGACTCAATGGCATTCATTGTGATGGAACTTGATGCAAAATGAAGGCCCAATGGCACTGTTGGTCCCAGTGTCTGGACTTGGGCAACAAAACCCTGACAGCCTGTGGCGGGCTCGCGCAAGTCCTCTATTGACCCCTTCGGATACCGAGCAACTACCCTATTATTAGTTCGTCCTTGTAATATACTGCCAGTAATTACTTCATCCAGAGAAAATCAAATTCTATCACCAGGAGAGCGACAGTATTGGACGTCAACGCTTCGGCGAGCCGGGCCGCCATCCCCGTTCAACTTTTGTGGGGCACCAAAAAGTTCCATCTTGAAGCCATCCAGCGTTTGCATCATAGCCAAACCCTTTCAGCAAACTGACACAAACCGACCCATCACCAATCCCATCCCATCCGCCCCCCCAAGCACCGCCGACCGCCGGGATGAATTGCCCCCAAAATGCCCTGCGGAGGCTGGCGCAGCCGATCCGCCGCAGCATCCGACCCTCCACGCCGCAATGCTGCGCCGCGCCCCTCTCCCCGACCACCACCACCACCACAGCCCGGCCCGCCGCCCCGAGCAGCAGCAGCAGCAGCAGCAGCAGCAGTAGCAGCAGTCGCCTCCGCCGCCTCTTCTCCTCCGGCTCTCCCGCGCGGCGCCCGCAACGACCGCAGCCCGCCGACGACCCCAACTTCGTATCCACCGTCGACCTCGACCCGACCATGATCCGACCCGGCCGCAAGCACGGCCCCGGCCTCATCATCCTCGGTGAGCGGCGCGCCCGGGGGGGGGGGGGGGGGGGGGGGGGGGGGGGGGGGGGGGGGGGGGGGGGGGGGGGGGGGGGGGGGGGGGGGGGGGGGGGGGGGGGGGGGGGGGGGGGGGGGGGGGGGGG